>JBCNJP010000268.1:0-85539 GCA_039602395.1 Deinandra increscens subsp. villosa | reverse complement strand
GTTATTAATTAATCAAAAGCGAACACCTAGGATTTGGCATCAAATGCCATCCTAGGTCATAATCCCGGTATAATCCCTTGAATTCTTGGATTAGATTCAAAAATCCTTCAAGGTAGACCTATGGATCATGGGGTTGATCACAAAACACATGTGGTTAAGCTCATATGTTCTGGGGTCGAGTTGTTAGAGCATATTCCTATGCTACAATGTATCTCATGTATTGTATCTAGATTAGAGCTAATCTATGAGTTATAGTGGCAATATCAATGGTGTCATACCAACTGGTACACCGTACCAATTGGTACGCCCGTACCAATTGGTCCACCAGTTGGTACGCAGGCCAGATTGTTACTAACTATAAATACTGTGTGTTAGAATGATAGAATAGTTCTGTCATTTCTACACCTTTTCTGTGTGTGAGTCAGAGAGAGTCTTTGTAATCTTCAAGTGATTTAATAAGAATTCTCTTATTTACTTCTCGTGTTCACTAGATTGATCAAAGCATGCAGTAGTAAAATCGTATCTCGGTATTACAAGTGGTATCAGAGTCGTTGGTTTAATTTCCAGATCACATTTTCGTTTTTGAGAGTTTTTGAGACGTTAAAGAGCTGATTAGGTGAGATTCCTTGAGTGTTTGATTGATTTTTGGTATATCGAACCTTCCTGAGTTATTTTCACACCTAACAGTAGTATCTGAGTGAAGAAATTCGACAAAATCTGAATCTGGAGTGAAATTAGAGATTTTCAGTGTTGGCACGCCGGTAGAACAGTTGGTACGCCGTTGGTCCACTGATTGGTCCGTATGTGTATCTTCATAAGTTCTTGGTACGCTGCTGATTAGTACGGAACACAATCTTTAACAGTGGTACGTGGCGGTTATGTTTGGTACGCTGACGGTTACACCGTACCAAATGGTACGCCATACCAAATGGTCTGCTGAACCAAATGGTCCGCTGACTTCTTGGTACGTGGTCAATGGTCCGTTTTGGTTTATGGTACGCTGGTTGATGGTCTATTAAAGCAGATGGTACGCTGGAGCTTATGGTTCACCACAAATTTTCTGATGCATTTTTAGTGAAGGAATTTTGCATTTTCGGCAGATGGTACGCTGGAGCACGGCCCCAGCCAGGGGCTCTGCCCCTTGGACCCCGCCAGGGGCTGCCGCCCCTTGGGCCCCGCTTCTCGGGGGCGCCGCCCTCGAACCCCTGTTAATTCAGACAAACAACGGTGGGGTATAGGGAGAGGTCGTGGGAATTTCAAAGATTTAAATCAGTTACCGGGTTTACCCTTGATTCGATAGTTGTGGGGTTGTTATGTATAAAAAAAATTCAGATTCCGGTAATTGTAAAGAATTAGACGTCGAAATTCAGAAAAGAGATGTTTGTGGGTAGTCATTATTTTTGAGGATGGACAGAGATTCAAAAACACGTGCTTTCTAATGATGGACAGAGTTTCAGAGACATGGATATTGTTTTGGTAAAAAATTCACAAAGGAATTTCGTATTCCAAACTTAGAATGTGAGGTAGTGTGCTTAACGTTTAAGTGAACAGATAATCCAGGTTAGGACGATGACAGAATGATTAACGAGGAAAACTCCAGAATCCTTCGAGTTGCCTCTAGGAATCCTGGATAAAAACCTCGGGTGCCGGCCGAATAGCCTGCCACCTAGTCAATCTTATTGATAACGAAATAAAGAGTTACAATGGGTTGGAGGTTTGATCGATCAGAACTATGTGATACAATGTTTTTGCACTGGTAATTGAGCTAGAGAGTGCGTTGTGTGTGTTCCTATTGATCGAATCCTCGATTTAATATATAACAAAAAAACTAACTAACTGTCCGGGATTCCCAGGATCTCTTCTTCCCACTTTCTTGACCGTTGAAGCAGGATCGACCCACTGATCCACGTATTAGTCAGCTTAGTCCGAGTCTTTAGGAGTTAGTTGAGAGTCCGTTGCCACCTGCAAACAATTAAGCACGAGGCGAAATAGAGGTTAAGTAAATATCGTACATTTAGGATACCTAAACTGATAGGATTCCCAGATTGTCTTCGGATTCCTGAGCTGCTTGAGCTTCTTGTTGAGCATCCTGAAAATCAACCCCTAACAGATATGATTACACAAACTCAAGAATATTGAAGATTTGAATATTTCACTTATTTAGGGGAAAATTGAGACCCTGCATTTCTTTTCCATCAAATCCTAAACCACCATTCTTCTGCTTGAATTTATCTTGAACAGAATTCGGTATTTCAGGAACTTGTTTGGCAAGCTTTGTAAATTAGACTTGATTCCTTTCAAATCATTCTTCCCGGAAATCAACGAATCATCTATCACAATCTCTGAAAACTTTGGCACTTTCACTTTTCCTGGATTTCCATTAAACACATTTTCTTTTTCAAGAAATGTAGATTTTGAATCAAACTTTAATCCATTGCTGTAATCAACCTCCTTTTTATTCTTATTAGATTTTGACTTCTTTGTTTTTCCAGACTTACCATCTCCTTCAGGATATCTTGCAACTTCTTGGTTGAATTATCATTAGATAACATTTTCAGATCAAACACTTGAGAAGGAACTTCATGATTATCAACATTTTTGCTTGGTTTGCCATCTCGTTCCAGATGATACAAATAATTCTGAAACACACTTGATGTATTGCCATTCTCAAGTTGTCTTTGCAAGTCAAGCATTTCAATTTTTATCTCAGAAATCTTTGTATTAGCTTCCAGTAAGTCTCTTTGAGAAACAATACGTTTCTCAGATAACTCGTTATATGTAAGCTTTGACTATAGATTCTATCACATCCAGCAAGAACTTCTGCAATAACCTTCTCTACATGTTTCTTATAAGAGGCAACATCTTGTTTCAAAATGTCATTTTGACTTTGAACCTCACCATTTTTCTCATGCAACTTTGTGAGTTCCTCTTGAAGTTGAATTACTCTATCAGTAGCTTCGACAACAATTTTATTAACATTGTCATATTTTTGTTGAAGAGGATAACATTTTGCAAATAAAGCATCAAAATCTTCAACAGCTTCCTTTTCATGAACTTTAGCTTTATTGCATTCTTCAATTAGCAATTCTTTTTCTCTCAACCAATCTTCCTTAATTTTAACAAAATCAGTACACGTTGTACAAGAGGAAGATGCACTCTGTTGAATTTTTGCTTCGTAACCATCATGAATTTTATTTTTCCATTCCTCCAATTCTTTTCTCAGAATACTATTTTCTTCAGATAACTTCGCTTCTTGATAACCAAGTGGTATCAGAGCATTTGGTTGCTTTACTACTGTGTTTTTTATCAAATTTTCGGATTTTTAGAGAGAGAAAGTTTGGGTTTCTTCATTTTTCATCAAATTCTGAGTGATTCCGAGGTCAAATATGATTTCTGAATGTTCCTAGAGTGTTTTCACACCTCACTGTGTCAAATTCAAGTTCAAATTGTCAAAATTCGTAAAAATCAATCGATTTCAGCATGGTACGCTGCTGGTACGCCGGATGATCTGTTGGTACGCTCAGTGGTACGCTAGGCAATCTTCATAGATTTCTGGTACGCTGGTGGTTGGTGCGCAAGGCAATCTTCAAAGTTGGCATGCAACGGTTACTCACTGGTACGCTAGCAGTTACGCTGTACCAAATTGGTACGCTGCTTGATCTGGTACGCTGAGATTTCTGGTCCGGATTTTGGTATGTTGGAGTTTTGGTACGTTGGAGGTTTGGTACGTTGGTGGTATGTTGAACTCTTTGGTACGGAAGTCATGATTTTGGTACGCTGAGACTAGTTTTGGTACGCTGGTAGAAAAGTGGTGTTCACTAAAACTGACTTAACTTGAGACTCCTTAAGAGTTACGGAACCCAATACCAGCCAAAACGACCGTCTCGACGATATCTAGACTTTTACTTGCCTAATGACCAGTACCCACCATTTTGGTACCCAAAATCCACTTGGAAGACCTTCTTTTTTGAGTTTGAAGTTTTTAAAGTGTCATTTTCGGTGAAAAATGTCTGAATTTCAAGCGTGAGCTGCTATGCAAAGTGCAATGCAAACCTTGCTAAACTTCGATAACGAAATTGGAACAAGCCAGAAAGTTCCCAAATTGTTGAAGCTGGAGGATTATCACAATTGGAAACAAATATTTTCTACTTACATCAGTACAAATAATGTCGATTTATGGATTCCAATTCGAAAGCTTTATATGCATCCAAAGGAAGATGGAGATTTTAAACCAATTCACAATTTTGATGCAGCTGAAAGAAAACTCTATGAGCTTGAAGAAATTTTTTTTAGTTATTTAACAATGGCTTTGCCCACTGAATTGTTGCATCAGTTTAGTACTTGCAAAAAGTCAAAACAGTTGTGGGATGCATTGTCTGCAAGATGCGAAGGCAATGATCAATACAAGAAGAGTGGAAGAAAAGTGCTTAACAAAGAATTTGAAAATTTCCAACACTATGATAAAGAAAATATTTTTGCACTTGTGTCCAGATTTTCACATCTGATTAGTGAAATGAAAGTGGTGGACATTGAAAAGACCGAGGAGGAACTGAAAGAGAAACTGATGGAAGCTTTACCAGAAAAGTGGTAGAATTATGTTCTACTACTTACACATGATATGGAATATTTCAAATTGTCATTTCATGATTTAACAGGGAAGTTGCATGCTAGAGAACTGGAAATGATGACATCCAACAAATCAACTGCTCAATTACAAAATCCGGAATTATATCATGGTCAAAATTCTGTAAGTCTTAATGCAAAATCTAAATCCTTTGGTGTTGATTCATCAAACCCACCTCAAACGGCATTTGCTGCTAGTCTTGGTTCAGGACATTCTGCAAATTCATCAAGAGGGTGTAACTTCACTATTCAAATCATTCAAGTCATACTTTATTTTCTGCAAAAACACCTGATGAACATTTGGCTTTAATGTCTGCTCTATTATCTTCATATTATGGATTGCTGAATGGTGGTTTGACAACATTGAAGAAGATTTTGATCAGATCGATTCGGATAATCTAAAACAAATGGATATTAATTGGCAACTTGCAATGTTAGCTCAAAGAGTTAAAAGATTCAAGAAGAAGACCGGATTCCAAAGTTTAAATCCGGATGGCAAGCTTGGAATAGATAAATCAAAGGCAAAATGTTTCAAATGTTCTAACTTTGAACATTTTGCTCGTGAATGTTCAAAATCAAATGCTTCTTCGTCAAAGTCTCCAACAGCTTTAGTATCTCAAGTCGATAAACAATATGATTGGGGACAAACTTCTAATTCTCCAATTGCATTAACAGCTATTACTTCTTAGTCAAAATCACTAACATCGAATGAAGGTTATGATTGGGCTGCCAATTTTCCTGATGAGTCTGCATTTTTGGTCAATTCTGCGTTTGTTGCTCAAATTGTACAAAGTGATGATGAAGTAGACATACTGACTCTGAATCTAACATGAGTGGTTCTGGAAAGAGTGGCTATGAATCTGTCTGTGAGTTTTGTTCTCAGAAAGACAATAGGATTCAAGAATTGATAAAGGAAAATGGGTTGTTGGTTGATGAAAATACAAGAAAGATAGAAGAATGAGCAAATGAACAGAAAAAGTTGGAAGATGCAATTCAAGAGTTCTCATCTCAAAAGGAACAATTTTCAGTTTTTCAGGCAGAGGTTGTTGAGAAAGAATTGAAATTTCAAAATCTTGAAAAAGAGTGTGAACAGAAAATTACAAAATTATCTGAAAAAAATGTGGGCTTAGTCAAGGAAGTTGAAAAATGGAAGACAGAGGCTGAGGATGCTGCAAATGATTTTAATAATTTGTTTGAAAAGTCCAAGATTAAACTTGATATGCTCAATAAGTCTTCTGATGAACAAGGTGCAAAAATTGAAGCATATCAGGTTGATATGGAAAAGTTGTTAGATGAGAAAAAGAGTTGGTTAGAGTAAACAAATTGCAAAATGCTAATTTGGATATTCAGAAAAGGAATGAAGATAAATTGAAGAAAGAGTTATTTGCTGGGTTTGATGAGTTGAGATTGCAAAAGTATGAAACTCATAAAGTGGTGAAGAGATTGATATCTACGGAAAAAGAGTTGGTCGAAGCTCACCAGAAGAATTCTGAATTGAAGATTGAAGTAATTGATGCAAAGCGTCTGTTGAATAATGTCACAAACTCACAATCTTTTACAAGTTTCTTGTCCAAAGACGAGATTTTTTGAGAAAATGTTTAACAAAACAATTTCACCACCAGGAAGTCTCAAAGAAGGTGTTAATGATCTGAAGGAAAAGGTAGAAACTGGTGATTATTCTGAATTTGTTGATAAGAAATCTTATGGGGGAAAGGTTGTGAAGTCACAAAAGAACAAGAAGATGAAAAGGTTGTGTATGATTCTACATTTACTAAAGAAGAGAAATTAGCAAGTTCAACTGAAAAGACTGCTACTGATGAAAGAATTTTCTATGAAGAAAAGAATGTTAAAGCAGTGAAAGCTGAGTTTTCTCGTCTTGCAAAGAACGGACATACATCATCTGGTTCTCTCAAGGTTCAAAACAACAAAATTTGAAGCAAGTCAAGTAGAAGCAAGTAAAGAAAGATGTTTTTAAAGCTGACAAGGTTCAACCCGAGAGATATTACAAACTCAAGGGTTCGGAACAAATATTTTTTGATAAAGAATTCCCACTCCATTGTGTGGATGCTCAGAAAATTGCCGAAGTTTTTGTCAAGAATGTTGATCTGAAGAGAAAGAAGCCACAAGTTGCTACATATTCTTCTAGAGGATCAAATTCTGCTCCAAAAAGCCCGACCTCAAAATGGGTAAATGATCATCGTTTTCAGCTATTCGATAATTTTTATGATCATTTTGGAAATGCTATAAGTTGTGAAGCTTTGCAGAGACCAAAGAGGAAAAATGTAAACAATCGTTTGTGTTACAATTGCGAAATGGGCATATGGCACAAGATTGTCATGTCACTGCTGCTTCTAGTTCAAGGAAAAGACAAGTTCCTTATGTTGGTAAATCTACCAAATACAGACTTATTGATGAATATGGCAGAGTATTTGATGAATTTTAACCGACATATTTTAAACATCAAAGAAAGTTTTTACCTAAATTTCAAAAAGATTCAGCTGTCGGTTGTTCATCACTGTCAACTGTGACGGGTTCATCAAATGTTGATTTACCAACACAACAACAAACTTGGAAACCTAAAGTGGTTTCAAAAGGAAATTAGGACATTGGTCGACCAGAACCGATTCGCTTCGGGTCATTTATAAACTGATGTGTTTAACCAGTGTGTAGGTACTTCTAGAAGACCTATCGGTGATTAAACAGTTGCTAATGGAGGAGTATTCTGCTGATTTAAGTTAAATTACAAGAAATATCATATTTCAAAAACTTGAAATTTTTCTGAAAGCTAAAACGGAATGGTATCCATGTCGAAAGGTCAATTTTCTCTCTTTAATGCACTTTGTTTGTAGTTTAGAGGGAGAAAATTGAAAGTACCAAAAATAGTGTTTTTGTGTTTTTGTTAAAATGAAAAATCCAAAAATAGAGTTTTCATTTTAAGGGGGGAGAAAAAGGAAAAATACAAAAACATGGAAAAATAGAAAAATACAAAAACATTAAAAAATGAGACATTGTATCCGACATAATTGGGAAATGATGGTACATTTGCTTACGTGTCTGACTCATGGATAAATTAGATGAAAAATCCATAAGATCATTGTTTGATGTGCTTAGTAGACTCGGCATTAAATTAGAAAGAATTCAGATGTGATATTCATTAAATTCTAATGCTTGACCAAGTGGACAACATCTTGATGCATATCTCATGATATCAAGAAAAAGATATGTGAAAAAGAAAAATGAGAAGTCACTGTGTATACATGTGTTCATTTTGCAAAGACTTAAACTTGTTTGATTTTCTTTATTTTGTCAAACGATCGGACTTTCTCTACGAATCGAAAGATCGACTTGATTGTTGTTCGTTTGACGTTCTGCTTTATTTTCTTTGGTGTTTCGTATAACTCATCGGACTCTATTTGCATATACGGAAGTATCGACCTGATTGTTGTTGAGTTATACAATTTCAACTTGTTTTATTTTCTTATTTTGGTAAATCCGAGGCCTTATCTGCGTATCGAAAGATCGACCTTAAGGTAGATGATTTAACGTCGTTATTTCTTTTTGCATGGAACACATTTGACTATATCATGAATACAATCATTATATGATTAACTTACAAATGAAATCACAAAGTGTGATATAAAAAGTATATCTGAATATGTCTGATTAAATCTGGAAAATTCCAAAAAGATTTTAAGTGTGTTTTAGCATAAACTTAGAAAAATCAAAAAGATTTTAGGTGTGTTTTGATATAAAGTTTCAAGATTGAATTAATTTTCAAAAGAAAAAGGTAACCGCGTTTCTATCTTATGAACTTGCAGGTTATGTGTGTCAAGACTCAAGCATGGTGAAAGGGGGAGTTTGTTATATCTTTCACAAGTGGATCTTGAAGATCAAAGATGATTCAAGAGTGATCCAGCCATGCAAGCTCTATTTCTGACAAGATTTCAAGTCAAAGATCGGATGCAGCAATGTTGATGATTGAAGACTGAAGTTTAGTTAGAAAATAGATACACTACATGTTAAGGGGGAGTTTGTTAGAGCATATTCCTATGTTATAATGTGTCTCGTGTATTGTATCTAGATTAGAGCTAATCTGTGAGTTGTAGTGGCAATATCAATGGTGTCGTACCAACTGGTACGTTGTACCAATTGGTACGCCCGTACCAATTGGTCCACCAGTTGGTACGCAGGCCAGATTGTCACTAACTATAAATACCGTGTGTTAGAATGATAGAACAGTTCTGTCATTTCTACACCTTTTCTGTGTGTGAGTCAGAGGGAGTCTTTGTAATCTTCAAGTGATTCAATAAGAATTCTCTTATTTACTTCTCGTGTTCACTAGATTGATCAAAGCATGCAGTAGTAAGATCGTATATCGGTTTTACACGAGCCCATAAATCCTGGGGTCGAGCCCATAAATCCCGGGGTCGAGCCCGGTGCCAATCCGGCGAACTGGGGTAAATCCCGTTGCCGTCCTGACGAATTCTAGGGTCTACCCTCATGTCATATTGACGATCTAGGGGTTTGCTTTGGGTGTCTTGAGTTGATACGTAAATATAAAAAACCTTAAGGGACTTGTGTATGTCCATAAATCATGAGGTTGTCACGCATGCTGTTAACACAGGTCAATCCCATAAACCTGGGCCATACCAAGTAATCGTGCGTAACTGGCGAGGCGTCAAAGCCTAACTCATAAGGAAGACATATTATCTTCAAACCTTAGTGGGGATTTTGAAATTACCCAAAACGGAGGAGAGATGGCTAATCTCTAACTTGGGAGAAAAACATCCTCAGGTTTTGCATCCAGGGTTCATTACCTGTCTTTATCTCAAAATTCGTTCATTGCAGATGTTAGTGGGTTTCGAAAGAGGAACAAATGTGGATTGAAAACAGAAAGTGGATAAATAAGTAGCAATAAATACCTTAAATAATTCATTAGTTAAGAAACATACCTGGGATGCAGCATCCTGGGATAATAAACTTACATGAAATAGGCTTTCAAATGGATTGCGTTCCATGGCCTTGGAAGTAGTTCACCTTCCATGTTGGCAAGCCAATATGCCCCATTGCCTACCTCTGAATCGATCAGGAAAGGACCTTCCCATCCCCAGGATTCGTAGTGTTTTGGAACGCTTTTCTCAGGACCAGATCCCCTACTTTGAATCTCCAAATCCTCACATGTTTGTTGTATGTCTTCAAAATCCTTTGCTGATATGCAGCCATTCTCCAGGCAGCTTGCTCTCGTAGATCATCCACGGTATCCAGGTCATTAGTCAGGGATTCATCGTTAACATCCTAGGTTTGACCAGTGACTCTGAATGTAGGAACCACCATCTCTGTTGGGATGACTGCTTCTAACCAAAGACCAAAGAGAAAGGGGTATGTCCGGTGGCATTCTTGGAGGTTTTTTATCTTCCCACAATGCTAAAGGTAGTTCTTCGGCCCATCTTCCCTTCTTCTTCTTCAGTCTCTTTTTCAAATTGTTGATGATGATTTTATTGCTAGACTCTGCCTGGTCATTGGCTTGAGGATGTACGGGTGTAGAGGTTATCATCTTTATACCCCCAAGCTTCACAGAATCCAGTAGTTCTTTTACCAATGAATTATGATCCATTGTCACAAACTATCTCAGCAGGTATACCAAATCTTGTAATGATATTCCTTTTGATGAACGATATGACTTCCTTTTCTCTAACCTGGACATAAGCTTCAGCTTCTATCCATTTGGAGAAGTAATCAGTCAGTGCCAACATAAAAAAATTTCCTCCTGGGGCCCTGGGTAGCTTTCCCATGATGTCCATTCCCCACTTCATAAAGGGCCACGATGCAGGGATAGGATACAAGAGTTCTGCTGGATGGTGAGGAATGTTGGCATGTCTTTGGCATGCGTCACATTTGAGGGCGAAATCCTGGGCATCCTTTCTCAAAGTTGGCCAAAAGTATCATGTTCTCAGGATATTAGACATTAGAGACCTGCCCCCAGTATGGTTTCCATAGTCGCCTTCATGTATATCTTTGAGTACTTCGTGGGCTTCGTCCTTTTCTAAGCATCTTAGGTATGTACTGTTATACCCTGAATTTTCAGCTGGTAATCCAGGGTACAGGTATAGGCTTAAGGCAGGATTGACCCAGGAGTCGTATGACCCAGAATTTAACAGGTAAAGTTCAAATGACCCTGAATGTATCAGGAGTAAGGTAATGTCCCAGGATGTCGCTGTAATCCAGGGAAGTCCATATTTAATTTATGTATTTTCGTTGTACATTATTATGACCCAGGATGAGTCTAATCCAGGGTCACCCTTATTTTACGAATGACCCAGCATGTGGAAATGACCCTGCATGCTAGGACATTGTTATTAACGCGTTTTGTGCCTATGTCCGATCAAGAACAGGTTGACGGAGTCCACCAACGGTCGAATAGGAGAAGCTGAAGACTTATTTCGCACGTGGTCAAAGGTTGTTAGCTGGAAACTCGGTCAACTAACTGAAAAAGACGTTGAGGAGAAGATCCCTGGAATATCGGAAAAGTTGTTGAAGACCTAGGAATATAAATAGGACCTTTAGACTTATTTTTCAGCTCACTCGAGCTTTACCAACTGTATTCTCGTACTCATTTCTCTGCAAACTCGTTGTACTCAGACATTTATGTGATTAATAAATTGGTAGGGTGTGTTATCGCTACCCGGGGTTTTAATGCCGGCGGCGCCTTAGAGACATCTAAGGGCTAAGGGCTTTTCCCTAGTAAAATTCTTGGTGTTCCTACATACATTTAAGGTTTCATTTGTGTTATCTAAATCATCAATCGCTTTCCTGATTTAACTCACATTTTTACCCAGGATTTTGTCCTTTGTCCCTGGAATTCAACTATTGTCCCAGGATTTCTGCAAACCGTTTTCATATATTTATCCTAGGCACCAAACCTCACAATCTTATTTGGTTCAAGTTTTACTAATTTTCCTTAAGTAATTTTTAGCCAAAACAATTTGGCGCCCACCGTGGGGCAATTGGTGTCAATTTTTTGTCAAACTCTTTTCAGATTTGTCCTAAACTTGAATTTTACCAAAATCTATCAAAAAATGTCGACACAAATGAACACCTCGAATGTCTCGGTTTCTGCTGTAACTGCTTCAACAACTGGAGTTGCCCAACCAGGTCCAAGGACCAGTATTTCGATAAGTGGAGTCACTTCATCGGCTCCAGGGTTTAATGCCTCAACTTCAGCTACACGCAGTGATGGACCGATAGTCAACCATGAAGTGATCGAAACTGAAAACATCCCAGATGACCCTGTCTTGATATCTGACACTGATATCCTAGCCACATTCGGTAAGTTGGAGCGCCACATGGAACTCTAACAGAAGGTGAACCAGGAATTCATGGCCCAATTGACGAGCTTAAGATCAGAGTTACCCAGGGCCACGTCGGTTCAGCCGTCGCCACTCGACCCCGGAATTCTGAATTTCAATACCACTGGAAGCAATTCCAGGGTACATGAAGGTGTCACCCCACTGGATAGGAGATCAATATCATTCCCTACTCAAATGGCCCATGCTGATTCATCCAGAATGACTACCATCAGAGAACCAGTCATTAATCCTGGGACAAACATACCCCAGGATGTTGGTAACCTTCCTCTTACTTTCACCCATTATACTAATACTAATAATTCAGTGCAGGATTCAGGGATCAGCCCATCAGTGGAGCGAGAAATCCAAAAACTCAAGAGAATGATTTCAAGTGTCCCAGGAGTTGTGCAGCCTATCCCTGAAGTTGGACCAGCAAGTCACAGAGTGTCTAGGTTTGCTCCACCAATTTGTGACATGGAGATACCCAAAAGGTTTTAAACTCCTAGCATGAAACCTTACGATGGCACAACAGACCCAGAAGAACATGTGGCACAGTATCGTGAAAGAATGGAGGTTATTTATATGCCCCCTTAAATTAAGGAGGCATGCCTATGCAAAGGTTTCGGATCTACCTTGGCAGGAGCAGCCTTGAAATGGCTCCTGAGTGTTCCTCCTTACTCTATTACTTCATTTTCGCATTTAATTAAATTTATTTAACAATCAGTTCTCTTGCAGCCGCAACTTTGAAAAACTAACAAGTGATTTATATAGGGTGACTCAGAATGCAGGTGAAACCCTAAGGAATTTCGTTAGTAGGTTTAGCAGAGAAGCCTTGGAGATACCAAACATGGACATGGCGACTGAAGTTCAGGCCTTCAAGATGGGACTTAACAAAGACTCACCATTCTATCAAGATCTGGTCATGAACCCATGTCACAACATGGAAGAAGTTCGTCACAGGGCCATACGCTTCATCAGGCTGGAGGAGGACAAGCAAATCTTGGGAAAGGGTGAATCCTCCCCAGGAATCAACAGCTCCAACAGGAAATCAGAATCCTCACATCCTAGGTCACAGAGATCT
Organism: Deinandra increscens subsp. villosa; assembly: GCA_039602395.1. Taxonomy (NCBI): domain Eukaryota; kingdom Viridiplantae; phylum Streptophyta; class Magnoliopsida; order Asterales; family Asteraceae; genus Deinandra; species Deinandra increscens. The sequence continues at coordinate 72,489 of JBCNJP010000268.1, read as the reverse complement.
AAACCATACTCAAGGCCCGATGAACGACGAGTGAATAGTGTGGACCGGGATGAAGAGGAAGAAGAATATCCTTCCCTTAATGATTATTGCTATACTACTGATATTTCTGGTGTTATGTTTTCTATGCAGGACCTTGGAGACAAAGCAAGGTGGCCCAAGAAGAACAATAAACCGTCTACTTGGAAGGATAAGTCCAAGTGGTGTGCCTACCATGAAGACTTTGGTCACCAGACCGAGGATTGCATGGCCCTGAGAAGAGAAATAAGCTATCTACTTGGCAAAGGCTACTTGAAGGAGCTTCTGGGAAAGAAGAAGGATAAGTCAACCATGAAGTGATCGAAACTGAAAACATCCCAGATGACCCTGTCTTGATATCTGACACTGATATCCTAGCCACATTCGGTAAGTTGGAGCGCCACATGGAACTCTAACAGAAGGTGAACCAGGAATTCATGGCCCAATTGACGAGCTTAAGATCAGAGTTACCCAGGGCCACGTCGGTTCAGCCGTCGCCACTCGACCCCGGAATTCTGAATTTCAATACACCTGGAAGCAATTCCAGGGTACATGATGGTGTCACCCCACTGGATAGGAGATCAATATCATTCCCTACTCAAATGGCCCATGCTGATTCATCCAGAATGACTACCATCAGAGAACCAGTCATTAATCCTGGGACAAACATACCCCAGGATGTCGGTAACCTTCCTCTTACTTTCACCCATTATACTAATACTAATAATTCAGTGCAGGATTCAGGGATCAACCCATCAGTGGAGCGAGAAATCCAAAAACTCAAGAGAATGATTTCAAGTGTCCCAGGAGTTGTGCAGCCTATCCCTGAAGTTGGACCAGCAAGTCACAGAGTGTCTAGGTTTGCTCCACCAATTTGTGACGTGAAGATACCCAAAAGGTTTTAAACTCCTAGCATGAAACCTTACGATGGCACAACAGACCCAGAAGAACATGTGGCACAGTATCATGAAAGAATGGAGGTTATTTATATGCCCCCTTAAATTAAGGAGGCATGCCTATGCAAAGGTTTCGGATCTACCTTGGCAGGAGCAGCCTTGAAATGGCTCCTGAGTGTTCCTCCTTACTCTATTACTTCATTTTCGCATTTAATTAATTTATTTAACAATCAGTTCTCTTGCAGCCGCAGCTTTGAAAAACTAACAAGTGATTTATATAGGGTGACTCAGAATGCAGGTGAAACCCTAAGGAATTTCGTTAGTAGGTTTAGCAGAGAAGCCTTGGAGATACCAAACATGGACATGGCGACTGAAGTTCAGGCCTTCAAGATGGGACTTAACAAAGACTCACCATTCTATCAAGATCTGGTCATGAACCCATGTCACAACATGGAAGAAGTTCGTCACAGGGCCATACGCTTCATCAGGCTGGAGGAGGACAAGCAAATCTTGGGAAAGGGTGAATCCTCCCCAGGAATCAACAGCTCCAACAGGAAATCAGAATCCTCACATCCTAGGTCACAGAGATCTAAACCATACTCAAGGCCCGATGAACGACGAGTGAATAGTGTGGACCGGGATGAAGAGGAAGAAGAATATCCTTCCCTTAATGATTATTGCTATACTACTGATATTTCTGGTGTTATGTTTTCTATGCAGGACCTTGGAGACAAAGCAAGGTGGCCCAAGAAGAACAATAAACCGTCTACTTGGAAGGATAAGTGCAAGTGGTGTGCCTACCATGAAGACTTTGGTCACCAGACCGAGGATTGCATGGCCCTGAGAAGAGAAATAAGCTATCTACTTGGCAAAGGCTACTTGAAGGAGCTTCTGGGAAAGAAGAAGGATAAGTCCAGGGAACAGAACCCAAAATCCAGGGATAGTGGTGCAAGATCCCAGGATTTTGGACATTCTGATGGCCCTCTTGAAAGAGCATCCTCACTGCCTCCAGATGCCAAGGTAATACACTTTATTTCTGGTGGTTCTGACATTTGTGGTACCTCCTATTCCGCAGCGAAAAGACATGCCAAGGAATCCAAGTCAGAGAGAGAGGGAAGACCTAGGAAGAGCTCTGTTCAACCTGATGTCAAGGAAATTACATTCGGGGAAGACGATAAACGCGATATCATAGACCCTCATCATGATGGGTTGGTGATAACACTTCACATCGCCAACAACGTTGTGAATAGAATCTTGATTGATGGAGGTAGCTCAGTAAATATAATCCAGTTCGAGGCTTTGCAAAAGATGGGAATTCCACATTCGGAGATCATCTCAAAATCCACGGTACTCGTGGGTTTCAGTGGCGAGACAAAGAATACCCTGGGTGAAATCAAGCTTCCAGTCTACATAGAAGGGCTCAATTCAGTTCAACGTTTCTGTGTGATGGATGCACCATCAGGGTACAATGTAATCCTGGGTAGACCCTGGATTCACGACAACAGGGCTGTACCCTCGACGTACCATCAATGCGTGAAGCTGCCAACACCCTGGGGTGTGATCACAGTCCAAAGCGACCAGCAAGAAGCCAAGGAGTGTTACACTACATCAATGAAAATATCCTCCAAACAAAGACAAGGATAGCAATTAAAGAAAAAGGCCCGGGAAACCCTGGAAGCGAGGGAGCAAGACGTCAAAGCTATTGAGCTAGATCCTTCAAATCCAGGGAAGAAAGTCCATATTGGAACTAATATTCCAGGGCCAATAGAGGAACAGTTAATACATCTGCTCAGGACCAGAATGTCAACCTTTGCTTGGTCCCATGACGACATGACAGGTATTTCTAAATCCGTTATTACACATAAGCTTGGAATTGTTAACTCTTTCAGGCCCATACATCAAAAGAGAAGAAAATTTTCACCAGAAAAGAACGTCATAATCCAGGAGGAGGTCGATAGACTTCTAAAGGCTAGGATGATCAGAGAAGTGAAGTTTCCCAGGTGGTTAGCCAACGTGGTGGTAGTAAGTAAGAAAAACGGTAAATGGAGGGTATGCATAGATTACACGGACCTAAACCGTGCATGCCTGAAAGATCCATTCCCACTACCTCACATAGATTCCATGGTCGATGCAACGGCAGGCCATGAAATGTTGACTTTCATGGACGCTACCTCAGGATTTCAACAGATCCAGATGGAACCCCAGGATCAGGAAGATACAACATTCATAACACCAACAGGTATATATTGTTATATAGTTATGCCCTTTGGACTAAAAAATGCAGGGGCAACGTACCAGAGATTAGTTAACATGATGTTCAAAGAAAAACTGGGGGACACGATGGAGGTGTATATCAACGACATGGTGGTGAAATCCAGGGTCACCAATGACCATGTCCAGGATGTTAAGGATTCCTTCGACATCCTGGATAAATACAACATGAAGCTAAATCCAGAAAAGTGTCATTTCGGGGTCGGAGCAGGCAAATTCCTGGGGTATATGGTAACCAAGAGAGGTATAGAGGCGAGTCCAGAGCAAATCAGGGCAATTACCAATCTACAATCACCATCCAGCACCAAGGACGTTCAAAGACTTACAGGTAGAATTGCTGCCCTAAACAGATTTACATCAAAATCCTTCGAAAGATGCAGGGAATTCTATGACATCCTAAAGAAGAAAAAGAAATTCGAGTGGAAAGAAGAGCACGAGAAGGCGTTCCAGGATTTGAAGACATATTTATCCACTGCACCCTTGTTGATGAAACCTAATCCAGGGGAGCCCTTGTCCCTGTACTTAGCAGTTTCTAGGAATAGAGTAAGTGCGGTCCTGACCAAAGATGCAGAAGGTTAGCAACATCCTGTTTATTACGTAAGTAAAAGTTTACTTGATGCTGAATCCAGGTACTCACACCTTGAAAAACTTATACTAGCCCTAAGTATGGCATCTACTAAACTTAGACATTACTTTGAAACTCATACAATTCATGTTAGGAACTAATTACCCTATAAAGTCTATTTTGAGAAAACCAGAAATTTCAGGACGAATGGCTAAGTGGTCGGTGAAGCTAAGTGCATATGATCTGATCTACGAGGCCAGAACAGCTATAAAATCCCAGGCTTTAGCTGATTTTGTGGCTGATTTCAGCACTGACATACAACAAGAGGCAGACCATGAATTCCAGCAGCTTCAACAAGAAGAAATTTCAGGGTACTGGACCTTGTTCACTGATGGAGCATCAAATGTCAGGGGTACAGGCCTAGGAATCATACTGAAATCGCCACAGGGGGACATAATACCCCAGGATGTTAGATGTGGATTCCAAGCAAAAAATAATGAAGTTGAGTATGAGGCCTTAATTGCTGGGTTACACTTAGCATTACACTTGGGAATTCAGCACATCCAGGTATATGTTGACTCTCTTCTTTTAGCTAACCATTTTAACGGGACCTACGCAGCTAAAGGAGAGAAATTAATCAAATACTTGGAGGTGGTAAAAAGAATGTCCCAAGATTTTCAAATTTTTAATATTCAACAAGTACCAAGGGAGGAGAATGCTGAAGCAGATGCATAGGCGAACATAAGCTCAGCATTCAAGGCACTTGAAGACACTCATGTTCCTATAATTCATATACTAACTCCAGATATAGACCAAGGTACAGATACCCAGGATTCTGATACAGCAGATAAAATCCTGGTATCCAGTACCCAGGATTCTTCTACCCAGAATGAATCCTGGACCAGACCAATTATTCAATATTTGCAGGATGGTACTATTCCAGGGAACGAGAAGGATGCCCGTGCATTCAGAATAAGAGTAGCCAGGTACGTGATTATTAAGAACATATTGTATAGAAAATCTTTTGCTGGTGCATATCTAAGGTGCTTGGAGAAAGACGAGGCCCAAGAAGTGCTCAAGGATATCCACGAGGGTGATTGTGGAAACGAAACAGGGGGCATGTCCTTAATGTCCAAGATCCTTAGAACAGGGTACTATTGGCCTACCATGAGGAAAGATTCCCAGGATTTCTCCCAGAAATGTGACCCTGTCAAAGACATGCCAATGTCCCTCACCAGCCTGCAGAACCATTGTATCCCATTCCAGCATCCTGGCCCTTCATGAAATGGGGAATGGACATTGTTGGCAAATTACCAAAGGCCCATGGAGGAAAGGTCTTCATGCTAGCCATGACAGATTATTTCTCAAAATGGAGTGAAGCTGAGGCATACGTCCAAGTCAGGGAAAAAGAAGTTATATCCTTTATTAAAAGAAACATCCTAACAAGATTTAGAGTACCATCTGAGATTGTCTGTGATAACGGGTCCCAATTTATTGGGAGTAGAGCCACAGGATTCTGTGAATCCTGGGGCATAAAGATGATAACATCGACACCAGTGCATCCTCAAGCCAATGGCCAGGCTGAATCAAGCAACAAGATTATAATAAACAACTTGAAGAAGAGGTTGAAAGAGAAGAAGGGAAGATAAGAAGAAGAATTACCCTTGGCACTATGGGCAGATAGGACCACATCCAAGAACGCCACAGGCCAAACCCCATTTTCTTTGGTCTTTGGTACTGAAGCAGTTATCCCAACCAAAATGGTGGTCCCAACATTCAGGGTCAGTTCTCAGACCCAGGATTCGAATGATCAATCCCTGGTTGAAGACTTAGAAACCCTGGATGAACTAAGAGATCAAGCAGCCTGGAGGATGGCAGCTTATCAACAAAGGATTTCCAAGACCTATAACAAGCATGTGAGGATCAGAAGATCTAAGGTGGGAGATCTAGTCCTTAGAAAGGCATTTCAGAACACAACAAATCCAGGGGATGGAAAGTTGGCTCCTAAATGGGAAGGTCCCTACTTGATTGACTCTGAGGCTGGTAAGGGGGCATATTGGCTAGCTAATATGGAAGGAGAACTACTACCATGACCTTGGAATGCGATACACTTGAAGGCGTATTTCATGTAAGGCTTCCTGTCCCAGGATTCAGCTACCCAGGTATGTGTTTGATTTTAAATTAATGCTGGAAATTCAGGTCAGTTCCTCTCACTTAATTTATTTCGTTTATTCGTTTATATGTTTTACCTTCATTATTTATTTATTAACAATAGTTACGTATTACATTTTATTTTGAAATTGTTATTCAACCTCTCGAAGTCGCTAAGATCTATGTTTCGCCTGGAATCCAGGGTATCCCAGGATTCAGGGTACCCAACATGCAGGATATTCAAAAATTCAAGACACATGGAACAAAGCCTACTCGGGATACCCCAACTCGACAACAATCAGCGTATATCTCCTAAGTTTGAGATTGGCCATCTCACTCCTGTATGGGTAAGGCCTAAACCCATTCCTAAGGTTTGAGGATTGAGCATCCTCCAATCGAATATGGGCTACCACACCTCGCCCGGGACGCACGTGGTAGTTTTTGCCTCGCCCGAGACGCACGTGATCCAAGTATGAAACCCTGGGATTGTGGGATCATCCGTGTTAACAGCATTGGTGGCAACCTCCCAATCCAGGGACATATGCGGATCTCCTAAGGTTTAAAACGATTAACGCGTTTTCGAGATGGATTGGTGCTAACGTACCAACTTAAGACTCCGAGGACATGCCCTAGCCAGTAAGTACGACTAAGAGGAAATCCCTAGTTCGCCAGTACGGCACCGGGCATGACCCTAGAAATAACTCAAGAGACTGCCTAAGTGGCCCAGGATTATTATTCCAGGGTCATGACGGTTAAAACCTAAGCAAATTAACGACTTGGCTAGTTAATTATAATCTTTGTGCTCATATGACAGGAGACATTCACAAGACTACCAAAGCTACGAGGATTCCTAAAATCCTGGGGGTAACCCGGAATTATTAAGGTAAAGCCTAGAATGATTTCTTACATCAGCAAATGTATTTCAAACATTTCAAACACGAGCATGTAACTAAAGATAGTTATATTAAAAGGACCATCCTGGGTCCAGAAAAGCTCCGGCCACCCCAGGATGGGGGCATGTCAAAAACCCTGGATTCATAATCCAGGGGTAGGGCATATTGTCTTAAATAAAAACCGGGAAACATCAACCGGTATTACATCACAAACATGAAATTTAAATTGTTTTTAACAAAGAACCACAAAAACAAGATAACGACCCCCAACCTTCAAGCTTCATCCTGGGTCGTCTCATTAGCTTCCTTCACCGGCACTGCTGCCTTGGGCTCCTGGATTGGCACACTTCCTCCCTTGGGCTGGTCGATGTCCATGGCATGGTCGGCAGAACCCTTGGATGGAGTACCCTTGCTGGTCCCAGGATCAGCTTCGGGGTCACATCCAGTGGGGATGGTTGCGCCTAGTTCGCGCAGTTTGGTTACCCATCCGGTCACATCCCGGCTGGGGTTCTGGAACCCCAGGTCCCTGGCCTCCTTTGCCATCTTCAACCTGCACTTGAAGAGTGAAATGCGGGCTATCAGCCTGCCCTCATCACCCTTTGCAGCCAGAGCAGCCTGGCCGTATTCAGCTCCTTGTTCAGGGCAGCAAGCTCCCTTTTGGTCGAGGATTCAACATCATGGGCGCGCTTCTCGGCAGCCTTGACCAATTCAAAGAAGCACCCAGAAATCTGCAAGAAAGGGTAATTTAATTAAACATTTATACCTTGAATTGTTAAACTGTATAGAAAATTCAGGGGTACCCAGGATTATTTTACTTGGCGAGAAGAAGCTTCAGCATGTGTGAGCAGCTCAACAGCATCCATGTTCTCCAGGGGTTGCAGGGCAGGAGCAGCGGCAGTATTGGCCCTGGTTTTGCGTTTGGTGCCAGAGGCCCTTGAAGAAGGAGCCTTGGGAGCGGACATGGGCTCGGCCTTCACAGAAGCTAGGACTTGGATGTCCTGTTCAGGTTCATCCAGCAGGAAGGCATCAAGGTCAACGTTCTCAAGATTGATGGGGGTAGCGGCAGCTGAAGGAGAAAAGAAAGAAAAATCAACGAAATTCAAGGTTCAAAAGGCAGGGTACCAGGAAACTTACAACAGGACATGCTGTGAGAAGAGTAGGAAGCGGCTTGCTGGGGATCAGCCTTGAACTCTCGATCTTGCTCGGTGATGGTCAGGAATTTTTCGAACCTCTCAAATGCGCCTGGATTCGCTGGGCGAATTGCACTCAAGCTAGGCACTGCAAAACAAGAAAATCCAAGGTCAGTGTTTGAATATTATGTAATCATAAGAAAACCCTACTCCTTAATGCAGGTAAGAACCTACCATCTACTTTCCACCTAATCGGAAGATCCATCTCTCCTGGGATGGTTGACCTCTTGACAAAGAAAAACTTCCCCTTCCACTCCTCGTGAAATGAAGCTCGGGGGACCATCTGAACCTCCTTGTTCAAAGCCTTGAACAGAAATCGATTGCTACCATGGGATTTAAGTTCGTAGCCCAGGGCTAATTCAGACAACCCAACCAAGGAATCAAACTCCCTATTGAGACGATCAAGGGTGCCCAGGATTCTCCACACGATTGGGAGCGTTTGGGCATAGGCAAGGCCAGTGGCCTGAAAAAAATCGGCCAAGAGACCAGTGAAAGGGAAAGACAAACCCATAGAGAAAGGAGTGAACGGAAAACAAAACCACGTTCGTAGCTAAAATCTGACCTAACTCTCTTATCAAAGGGCCTAATTTCAGCGTCAGAAGGAAGAAGACCCGCGCCAACAAGCAAGCAATGTCAGCGTCGGTAAAATTGCAGGTTTCCGATTCCGGAGTTTGCAAGTATTTTTGATCGAGGAAATCCTCGATCCCGGTCTTTTTGACCGTTGTCTCCGACCGAATCTTCTTACGGTTCATGGTAGCAAAAGGGAAAGAAGAATGAAATCAAGAGGAAGGTTACCTGATTGGAAAAATTCGAAGGCCGGAGGTGTCAATGTAGACTCTTGCTCTCGGAAAAGGTAATGTGAGAGAAGGAAAGGGTTAATGGCGTATTTAAAGAGAGGTACTAAATTGACGGACACGATTGAAATAGGCATGGATTAGACCTCGAATTCGAAATTTTCACAGCTGTAACACTTATCCACAACTTGCGAAAATTTGGGGGCAATTGTTATACCCTGAATTTTCAGCTGATAATCCAGGGTACAGGTATAGGCTTAAGGCAGGATTGACCCAGAAGTCGTATGACCCAGAATTTAACAGGTAAAGTTCAAATGACCCTGAATGTATCAGGAGTAAGGTAATGTCCCAGGACGTCGCTGTAATCCAGGGAAGTCCATATTTACTTTATGTATTTTGGTTGTACATTATTATGACCCAGGATGAGTCTAATCCATGGTCACCCTTATTTTATGAATGACACAGCATGTGGAAATGACCCTGCATGCTAGGACATTGTTATTAACGCGTTTTGTGCCTATATCTATTCAGTAACAGGTTGACGGAGTCCACCAACGGTCGAATAGGAGAAGCTGAAGACTTATTTTGCACGTGGTCAAAGGTTGTTAGCTGGAAACTCGGTCAACTAACTGAAAAAGACGTTGAGGAGAAGATCCCTGGAATATCGGATAAGTTGTTGAAGACCTAGGAATATAAATAGGACCTTTAGATTTATTTTTCAGCTCACTCGAGCTTTACCAACTGTATTCTCGTACTCATTTCTCTGCAAACTCATTGTACTCAGACATTTATGTGATCAATAAATTGGTAGCGTGTGTTATCGCTACCCGGGGTTTTTATGCCGGCGGCACCTTAGAGACATCTAAGGGCTAAGGGCTTTTCCCTAGTAAAATTCTTGGTATTCCTACATACATTTAAGGTTTCATTTGTGTTATCTAAATCATCAATCGCTTTCTAGATTTAACTCACATTTTTACCCAGGATTTTGTCCTTTGTCCCTGGAATTCAACTATTGTCCCAGGATTTCTGCAAACCGTTTTCATATATTTATCCTAGGCATCAAACCTCACAATCTTATTTGGTTCAAGTTTTACTAATTTTGCTTAAGTAATTTTTAGCCAAAATATGTACATACGACAGGTTTTTTGTATAATTTTCCTTCAATGAGGACGTACCTGGCTGTCTTGGTTTTGAATGCCATGGCGTCTTTTTCTTCTGCTGGGATAGATCCAGTTTGCAAATAGTGAATTATTGGCCTAGTCCAGGATGTAACGTTTTCTGTGGGATCAGACTGTTGCACATCCTGGGTACTGGATACCAGGGTCTTCCATCCAGGGTCCACGTCCTCTGGTTTCTCGTTTTGATTGATGGTCGGGCTTAGTGTTTGGGCTGACATTTCGGGATCCTTGGCGGAAGCTCAAGTGGTCTAGTATCCTCAGACGGGTTGAGAATCCTGATAGGTTCGGGCATCCTGAATGACAGTTATCGACTAACCGCTATGTTGTTCCTCGTATTTATTTGCTTGCAGGTAAAGAAAACGTGTAAAACAAGCCTAAAGACTCGGACAAAGACTAAAGAACGTGGACTAAGTTGTCCACAACGTTCATATTGACTTAGTAGGGAGAATCCCTAAAATATAGGACAGTTGGTTATTTTATTTCAGGATCCTTGCCGGAAGCTCATGAGGTTCAGTATCCTGACAGGTTCGGTATCCTGAAATGCAGTTATCGACTAACCGTTTCAATTGTCCACGTGCCCTAATTAATTACAGGCTTAAAGGGACGTGTAAATGAAGGCTAAAGACCAGGTCAAGCATTGAAGAACGTGCCATAACTGACTCCCAACGTTCACAAAGACTTGGTGGAAGAATCCCTTATTTTTAGCACTTTCGGTTATTGACTTGTAACTATAAATATCAGCCTTGTGATCGATGATAGGGACCAGATACCACACACACTCACTGAATACTCTCTGTAACACTTAGATTTCGATCACAATAGCTCAACACTTGTAATTCTTCGTTTCGTTATCAATAATATAGACTAGGAGACGGCTATTCGGCCGGCTTCCGAGGTTTTTATCCAGGATTCCTAGAGGCAACTCAAAGGATTCTGGAGTTTTCCTCGCTAAAATCCGTGTGTTATCACCCTTACTTGGATTACTTACCCATTTGATCGTTAAGCACTCTACCTCACAATCTAAGTTTGGAATACAGGATTCTCGAGTGAATTTTTGACCAAAACAGTTTGGCGCCCACCGTGGGGCAAGTGGTGCTTAATCCTACCAAAATCCCATATCTCGTTCATTTCGTTTGATCTCCGATCCAAAGGATGTCGAACTCACAAAAATCTGTCTCGGCCTCTACATCGTCCTCCATTCCCCCTATTCCTTCCTTTCCAGGAAGCCAGAAGAAGACTAATGACCGTCAGAAGAAAGTGGACGAGCAGCCGAGAAAAACTGATTATCCTGTCTTCACAGGATCCCAGGTTCAATCTGTTGATCCGATTATTACTAACAATGATTTGTTTTCCTTGATTAAGCAGGTAAAAAATCAAATGGATCAGCAAGAAAAAACTAATCAAACGGTGATGAAGGAAATTGAAGATCTAAAGAAATCCAGGAAGCCTATGGAAGAGCAAAGTCCCCTGTTTCCCAGGCATCTCGATTTCAATGCTTCGGGATCCTCAGATCCGTTTCGCTACAATAACAAATCAACATCAGGATTTGCTACAGTCCCTGCAATGACTTCTCAGGCCGCAGGATACGCTGAAAGTACTGCTGGATTCCTAGGAGCTGTCCAACCAGAATTCTCACAGTCACACTACAAGGCTCCCTGGATTCCACCGTTGTTGGGATCCTCAGCCTTGCCGTCTCAAGGATATCCTTTTTCTGTTGGGAATCCGAGTCAGAATTCCCGAGGATACCAATACTCTAACCCTTCAATTTCTGCAGGAATCTTCAGAACCAACTCCTCAGAAGTGCATGATGGTGACGACATCCCCATGCAAACAGCAGCCACTACGGAGCCAAGCTTCCCAGCGAACTATGGCTACACTCCCAGGATTCCAGTATTCATCCAAGTATCGCTAGAGAGCTCCAGAAATTGAAAGAGATGATATCAAATGTTCCAGGAATTCTAAAACCTATACCTGAGGTTCCTTTGGAAAGCCACAAGATATCTAGATTTACTTGGCCAATATCCCAAGTGGAGATCCCGAAGCGTTTCCAGACCCCAAGTATGAAGCTTTATGATGGAACCACGGATCCTGAAGAACACGTGGCACATTATCGGGAGCGTATGGAGATCAATCCCATTCCGATAGAAATCAAGGAAGCCTGTCTATGCAAAGGCTTCGGATCAACCCTAACAGGGCCAGCCATGAAATGGCTACTGAGCATTCCTCCTAACACTATTACGTCATTTTCTCATTTAGTTAACTTGTTTAACAATCAATTTTCTTGCAGCAGGACCTTTGAGAAGCTTACAGGAGACCTATACCGAATAATTCAGAAGCCAGATGAGCCTCTCAGAGACTATATTGCCAGATTCGGACGAGAATCTCTTGAGATTCCTAATCTGGATATGGCAGCAGCCGTGGAAGCCTTCAAAATGGGGCTCTCCAAAGATTCCCGTTTTTACGATGACCTTGTTATGGCTCCTTGCAGGAATCTTGATGAAGTACGCAGTAGAGCTCTGAGATTTATTTGTTTGGAAGATGACAAGAGGATCCACCAAAGACTGGAGGTTCCTAAATACGATCCCAACAGCAAAAAGGCGGAATTCCCCGAGAAGCCGTATAGATCTCGTCCATACTCCAAACCGGAAAATCACAAAGTCAATGTCGTTGACCAAGATGATGATGATGAGGAGTATCCTAAGGTATCTGAATACTGGTTTTCCATTGACATTGGTGGTTTGATGTGTGCTATGCAGGATCTAGGTGAAAAAGCAAGATGGCCCAGAAAGGATACCAAGAAAGGATCCTGGAAAGATAAGACCAAGTGGTGTGCCTTCCATGAAGATTTTGGCCACCTAACGGACGAATGTATAGCACTCCGAAAAGAAATCAGTTATCTACTCAGCAAGGGGCATCTTAAGGAGTTGTTAGGCAGAAAGAAGGTCAAGACTCAAGAAGCCGACAAGGTGCCCCAGAGAGCGGCTTCTCCACCACAGGATGCCCAGATTATCAACTTCATCTCAGGAGGCTCGGACATCTGTGGAACTTCATATTCCTCAGCCAAGAAGCATGCCAAGGAATCCAAATCTGAACAGGGTGACAGACCTGTCCGGACATCCACCTTGACTCAAGACAAACTAATATCTTTTGATGAGAGTGACCGTTCTCATGTTCAGGATCCTCACCACGATAGTCTTGTGGTTACTTTATATATTGCTAACCATTTTGTTCGCAGGATTCTGGTTGATAACGGGAGCTCAGTAAACATAATCCGACTTGATGTGCTCAAAAAGATGGGGATTCCAGAAACTGAAATAGTTCCAAGATCCTCAGTTTTAGTCGGATTCAGCGGTGAAACTAAAAGCACCGTTGGGGATATCAGGTTGCCAGTATATATAGAGGGGGTAAACTCTATGCAAAAATTTTGTGTTATAGATTCTCTCTCTTGTTGCAATATTATTCTTGGCAGGCCTTGGATTCACGAGATGAAAGCAGTTCCTTCAACTTATCACCAATGTATCAAGCTTCCTACACCCTGGGGAGTCGTAAGAATTGAAAGTGACCAGCAGGAAGCCAAGAACTGTTACTCTACTTCAATGAAGAGCACCACTAAGGTGACGAAGGGATAGCAATTACAGAAAAAGGCACCTGAAGCACAGGAGGACAGGGAGCTTGATGTCGAAGAAATACCTCTAGACCCTAAGAATCCTGAAATCAAGGTGCTCATGGGAACGAGCATCCCAACAAATGTTGAACAGGAATTATTACTACTTCTCAAAGCCAGAACTTCAACTTTCGCCTGGAAGCATGAAGATATGACAGGTATCCCTAAACATGTAATTACTCATAAACTTGGTTTAGATCCTTCTTTCAGGCCTATACAGCAGAAAAGGAGGAAGTTCGCTCCAGAGAAAAATATAATCATCCAGGAGGAAGTCGACAAGCTTCTCAAAACAAAGATGATCAGAGAAGTCAAATATCCTAGGTGGCTAGCAAATGTGGTGGTGGTCCAGAAGAAGAATGGAAAGTGGAGAGTTTGTGTTGATTACACAGACTTGAATAAGGCCTGTCCTAAGGACCCGTTTCCACTTCCCCACATCGATGCAATGGTGGATGCCACGGCTGGCCACGAGATGCTCACTTTCATGGATGCCTCAGCAGGATTCCAACAAATTCAGATGGAACCTTGCGATCAAGAGCATACAGCGTTCATGACTCCGACAGGTATATATTGTTATACTGCTATGCCCTTTGGATTAAGAAATGCAGGTGCCACCTACCAGAGGCTCGTCAATATGATGTTCAAAGAGCAACTGGGGGACACAATGGAAGTCTACATAGATGACATGGTGGTAAAGTCCAAGAAAGCTGAAGATCACGTCAGAGATCTCCAGACTGCCTTTGATATCCTTGATCAATATAACATGAAGCTCAATCCCTCCAAATGCCACTTTGGGGTGCGAGCTGGAAAGTTCTTAGGATATATGGTCACAGAAAGAGGAATCGAAGCGAGCCCAGAGCAGATCAAGGCAATTCTGAATCTCAAGTCCCCATCAAATGTCAAAGAAGTGCAGAGGTTGACAGGAAGGATCGCGGCACTCAACAGATTTATTTCAAGCTCCTCAGAAAAAAGCAAGGATTTCTATGATATCCTGAGGAAAAACAAGAAGTTTGAGTGGACTGAGAAGCATGAAGAAGCCCTGAGGTGCCTGAAAGACTACTTATCAGCAGCTCCGTTGCTAATGAAACCAGAAGATGGGGAGCCACTATATTTATATCTTGCCGTTTCCGGAAGCTCAATCAGTGCAGTCCTGGTAAAAGATTATCAAGGTCAGCAGCATCCGGTATATTATGTAAGTAAAACTCTGCTAGACGCAGAGTCCAGGTATTCTCACCTTGAAAAGTTAATTTTATCTCTTATAATGGCTTCCACTAAACTTAGACATTATTTTGAAACACATACTATAATCGTGATGTCTAACTATCCTATCAAGGCAGTTCTTAGGAAGCCGGAAATGTCAGGAAGGATGGCTAAGTGGGCAGTCAAGCTGAGTGCCTATGACATCAAGTATGAACCAAGAACAGCAATCAAATCTCAAGCATTAGCCGACTTTGTGGCGGATTTCAGCAGTGACATTGAACCAGAAGTCGAAAAGGAAGTCCAGCAACTTGGGAAGCTCAAGGAAGACTGGATCCTCTACACCGATGGCTCCTCAAATGTTAGAGGAACAGGGCTGGGAATCCTGCTAAAATCGCCACAGGGGGACATAATACCTCTATCCATATCCTGTGAATTCCAGGCTACCAACAATGAAGCTGAGTACGAGGCTTTAATTGCTGGATTACAGCTGGCCAGGGATATGGGAATCCTATCTATACAAGTGTTTGTTGATTCTCTCTTATTAACTAACCAATTTAATGGCTCTTATGCAGTGAGGGGGGAGAATCTGATCAAATATCTTGAAATTGTTAAAAAACTGTCTCTATTTTTCGAAAATTTTAGTATTTCGCAGGTACCAAGAGAAGATAATGCAGAAGCTGATGCCTTAGCAAATTTGGCTTCATCGCTCAGGATCCCTGAGGATGTTAAGATTCCAATAACTCACGTCTTGACACCGGCAATAGCTCAACAGGAAGCTCAGGCTGTTGGCGATAACGCAGGTGCAAACGTTGAGAATCCTGAAGATGCCCAGGAATCCTGGACATACCCGATCCGGAAGTATCTCAAAGATGGGGAGATTCCTAAGGGCGAGAACCCCAGAGCTTTTCGTACAAAGGTAGTACCCTACACTATAATTGATAATATCCTATATAGAAGATCTCTTGCAGGTGTCTACTTAAGGTGCCTAGAGAAGTCAGAAGCTCTTGAGGTGCTTGAAGACATCCATAGTGGAGATTGTGGAAACCATACCGGGGGCAGGGCGCTGTTCTCTAAAGTTCTCAGATTCGGGTACTATTGGCCAACTATGAAGAGGGATGCCGCGAGCTTCTCACAGAAGTGCGATGCTTGTCAAAGGCATGGCAATATCCTTCACCAACCTGCTGAGCATCTGCATCCTATAGTATCCCCACGGCCTTTCATGAAGTGGGGCATGGATATTGTGGGCAAGCTGCCAAAGGCTCCTGGAGGAAAGGTGTTTATGCTTGCCATGACAGATTATTTCTCCAAGTGGATTGAAGCAGAAGCCTATGTTCAAGTGAGAGAAAAAGAAGTGATATCCTTCATCAAAAGAAACATCCTCACCAGATTTGGGATTCCAGCGGAGATTATATGTGATAATGGTTCCCAGTTTATAGGTAAAAGGACTACAAGCTTTTGTGAAAGCTGGGGCATCAAGATGATCACTTCAACACCTGTCCACCCTCAGGCCAATGGGCAGGCAGAATCCAGTAATAAAATTATCATCAATAACCTTAAGAGGAAGCTGGGTTCCAGGAAAGGTAAATGGGCCGAGGAGTTGCCATTTGTTCTTTGGGCAGACAGAACTACACCCAAGAATGCTACCGGCCAAACACCATTCTCATTGGTGTTTGGGGCAGAAGCCGTAATCCCTACAGAGATGGTACTCCCGACAGCCAGGGTTAACTGCCAGGATCCCGAAACCAATAGTCAGAATCTCCTTCAGGATCTTGAAACAGTTGAGGAGCTCAGAGATATGGCCAAAGTCCGGATGGCTTCTTACCAGCAACGAATAGCAAAGTCTTATAACAAGAAAACCAGGCTAAGAAGATTCCAAGTAGGTGACTTGGTCTTGAGGAAAGCTTTTCAGAATACTACCAACCCTGCCGATGGGAAGTTAGCACCCAAATGGGAGGGCCCTTACCTTATAGATTCTGAAGAGGGTAATGGGGCATACCGTTTGGTGAGTATGGAAGGAGAACCTCTGCCAAGAGCCTGGAATGCCATACACCTCAAATCTTATTTTATGTGAGAATCCCATCGAGAAACTCAGGCAGAATCCCAAGGATCCTCACTATATAAATAATCTAAGGTACGTATACTAATCCTATTTCAATTAATTCTTATTGTTTTTATGATAAGTTACTGACTTAAGCATCGGAGTGGTGTTAGCTAGGCTAACACCCACCCCTCACCAAGCGTTGAGTGTTTTGCAGATTTTGAGAATCCTAGAGAATTTTGGGTATAACCCCAGTTAGAGGCTGATCACCTCTCCTCCGTTTAAGGTATCCTGCATACCTTCTAAGGTTTAAGAGGATTTCACCTCTTCTACGTTTGGGTAATCGCCAGTAGCGCACGACCCTCGCCAGGAGCGCACGTTGTCCACCAGTATGCTCAAGGTGGCCGGACCAGTCCACTCCAGGGGTGGCTGACAATCTTGTCACTGGAGGCTGCTGGGAGGATTCTCAAGGTTTTTAACACTCATGTGTTAACTAAGGCTTAAAAGGTCTTCACCTTTTCTAAGAATCGCCAGGAGCGCTCGTTATTCGCCATTAGGTGGATCCTCAAGTTATAGCAGACGTGCTATCCTCACGAATTATCTAAGGTTTATAACACCAACGTGTTATCTAAGGTTTTGGCATTTTCATGTCACTTACGTATGGGCTTGTCCCCAGAATTGGCTTAGTCCCACGTTTGCACGGGCTTGTCCCCAGAAATGCACGGGCTCGTCCCCAGAATTGCACGGGCTTGTCCCCAGAAATGCACGGGCTTGTCCCCAGAATTGCACGGGCTTGTCCCCAGAAATGCACGGGCTTGTCCCCAGAATTGCACGGGCTTGTCCCCAGAAATGCACGGGCTTGTCCCCAGTTTAACTCAATTTCGAAACTACTATGCTTTTACCACAGGTATCCTCAATGATGCTGGAAGAGGATTCCAGAATCTATATAAATGCGCCCAAGGTAAAACCTACTTAAGGGACTATTCAGGTAATATACTTTCAAATTATTACATTTTATCATGCTGACTTGTGTCATGGTTTGTCAACTTACATACTTAACTTAAAGCATTTTTACTACCTTAATATTCATGAGGAACCTCATGGGATTCTTACTTAAATATTTCAAAATTTTTCATGAACAAAATCAAAAACAAGGGGTAAACACACCATGATAAAGAAAGTCGGATACTAGTATTAACCATGCAGGAAATTCAAAAAGGGCAACTCCAGCTTCTCAGCACCCCCAAGCTTCTCCAGAGTTCCTTTCCAGGTAGCTGCATCCAAGCCTAAGCGGTGAAGCCTTTAGCATCTGCTTCATTGGCCTTGATCGCGAAAGAAAATCGAAGAGAAAAGGGAGGGAGCTGACCTGAACGAAAAGAGAAATCGAGAAGGTTCTGACGGTAACCCAGGGTTATTTATGGAGAAGTCTCGTGAGAAGTTGCGTCGCTATCAAATAAGGAGCTAACGAGTCACCTCCGTAATTATTTCAAGAGTTTGAATTTTCACAGCCGTCTTCATGGTCGACAACTGTCAAAATTCAGGGGCAATTGTTTGGGCTGACATTTCGGGATCCTTGGCGGAAGCTCAAGTGGTCTAGTATCCTCAGACGGGTTGAGAATCCTGATAGGTTCGGGCATCCTGAATGACAGTTATCGACTAACCGCTATGTTGTTCCTCGTATTTATTTGCTTGCAGGTAAAGAAAACGTGTAAAACAAGCCTAAAGACTCGGACAAAGACTAAAGAACGTGGACTAAGTGGTCCACAACGTTCATATTGACTTAGTGGGGAGAATCCCTAAAATATAGGACAGTTGGTTATTTTATTTCAGGATCCTTGCCGGAAGCTCATGAGGTTCAGTATCCTGACAGGTTCGGTATCCTGAAATGCAGTTATCGACTAACCGTTTCAATTGTCCACGTGCCCTAATTAATTACAGGCTTAAAGGGACGTGTAAATGAAGGCTAAAGACCAGGTCAAGCATTGAAGAACGTGCCATAACTGACTCCCAACGTTCACAAAGACTTGGTGGAAGAATCCCTTATTTTTAGCACTTTCGGTTATTGACTTGTAACTATAAATATCAGCCTTGTGATCGATGATAGGGACCAGATACCACACACACTCACTGAATACTCTCTGTAACACTTAGATTTCGATCACAATAGCTCAACACTTGTAATTCTTCGTTTCGTTATCAATAATATAGACTAGGAGACGGCTATTCGGCCGGCTTCCGAGGTTTTTATCCAGGATTCCTAGAGGCAACTCAAAGGATTCTGGAGTTTTCCTCGCTAAAATCCGTGTGTTATCACCCTTACTTGGATTACTTACCCATTTGATCGTTAAGCACTCTACCTCACAATCTAAGTTTGGAATACAGGATTCTCGAGTGAATTTTTGACCAAAACACTTAGTATGTGAATTATAGGAATATGTGTATCTTCTAATGCTTTGAATGCCGAACCTAAATTTGCTAAAGCATCTACTTCAGCGTTTCCTTCTCTGGGTACTTGTTGTATGTTGAAAGTTTGAAAATCCTGGGATATGGATTTTACTACTTCTAGGTACTTGGCTAATTTTCCCCCTTTCACTGCATAAGATCCATTAAAATGGTTAGTCAAAAGCAAGGAGTCAACGTACACCTGGATGTGTTGTATCCCAAGTTATAGAGCTAATTGCATTCCAGCAATCAGGGCTTCATACTCTGCTTCGTTATTAGTTGCTTGAAATCCACACCTTACAGCCTAGGGTATTATGTCCCCTTGTGGTGATTTCAGTATGATTCCTAAACATGCGCCCCTGACGTTGGATGCTCCATCCGTAAACAACGTCCAACATCCTGAGGTTTCTTCTTCTTGTAAGTGTTGGAATTCTTGGTCAGCTTCTCTCTGTATATCATCACTGAAATCAGCCACAAAGTTCGCCAGAGCTTGGGATTTTATGGTTGTTCTTGCTTCATAGACCACTTCGCCATTCTTTCTGACATTTCTGGTTTTCTCAAAACAGACTTAATAGGATAGTTAGTTTTTACGTGTATAGTATGAGTTTCAAAATAATGTCTAAGTTTAGAGCAAGCCATACTCAAATCTAAAATAAGTTTTTCTAAATGAGAGTACCTGGATTCAGCGTCAAGTAGACTTTTACTTACATAGTATACTGGGTGTTGCTAACCTTCTGCATCCTTGGTCAGCACCGCGCTTACTGTGTTTTTCGAGACTGCAAGGTATAAGGATAGTGGTTCTCTTGGTCCCGGCTTCATTAGGAGTGTGCCGAGAATAGATATGTTTTGAGGTCCTGGAAGGCCTTCTCATGTTGGATCGTCCATTCAATTTTTTTATTTTTTCTCAGGATGTCCTAGAATTCACGGCACCTTTCTGAGGATTTCGAAATGAATTTGTTCAGGGCTGCGACCCTGCCTGTTAGCCTTTGAACGTCAATGGATGACTATGGTGACTTTAGGTTCACTATTGCTCGTATTTGTTCAGGGCTGGCTTCAATTCCCCTTTTAGTCACCATGTAACCCAGGAATTTGCTGGCACTTACTCCAAAATGGCACTTCTCAGGATTGAGCTTCATGTTGTATTTTTCCAGGATGTCAAAGAATTCTTTTACATCCTGGACATGGTTGCTTGTTTTAACGAATTTGACCACCATATAATCGATGTATACCTCCATGGTGTCCCCCAGCTTTTCTTTGAACATCATGTTCACTAACCTCTAGTAAGTTACACCTGCATTCTTCAATCCAAAGGGCATAACGATATAATAATAAATACATGTGGGTGTGATGAAAGCAGTATCATCTTGATCATCGGTTTACAATTGGATTTATTGGAATCCTGAGGTTGCATCCATGAATGTCAGCATTTCATGTCATGCTGTAGCGTCTACTATTGAGTCTATATGTGGCAAGGGGAATGGATCATTAGGGCATGCTCGGTTGAGATCAGTGTAATCCACACAGACCCTCCATTTGCCGTTTTTCTTCTATACTACTACCACATTCGCGAGCCATCTTGGGAATTTTACGTCCCTTATCATTCCATTTTTAGTAGGCGATCTACCTCTTCTTGGATTATAGTATTCTTCTCCAAGGCATATTTCCTCATATTTTGATGTATAGGCCTGAAAGAAGGATCAATTCCAAGTTTATGTGTAATAACAGTTTTAGATATACATGTCATGTCTTCGTGGCTCCAGGCAAATGTTGACATTCTGGTTCTGAGGAATTCTACCAGCTCCTCTTCAACGGATCCAGGGATACGAGTGCCTATTAGCACTTTTTTACCAGGATGCAAGGGGTCAAGCACTACTTCTTTTATATTCTGCTCCTTTGCTTCCAGGGTATCCTGGATTTCTTCTTTAATCGCTATCCTTGGCGAATTTTTGCTGAGATCTTCATGGATGATGTGTAGCAATCCTTTGCCTCGTGTTGGTCACTGCGGATAGTAACTACACCCCAGGGTGTTGGTAGTTTCACACACTGGTGGTAACTTGAGCGGACGACTTTCATGTCGTGAATCCAGGGTCTACCCAGGATGATGTTGTACCATGAAGGTGCATCCATGACACAGAAGCGCTGGATCGAGTTTACACCTTCCACATATAATGGGAGTTTCACCTCTCCCAGGGTGTTCTTGGTCTCCCCACTGAAGCCTACGAGCACTATGGATCCGGCTATGATTTCCTCGTGGGGTATTCCCATCTTGGTCAGTGCTTCTAGTTGTATGATGTTAATTGAACTTCCTCCGTCTATCAGGATTATTTTGACAAATTGATTGGCAACGTAGAGTGTAATCACCAGTCCATCATGGTGGGGATCCAGCACATCACTCCTGTCATCTTCCCCAAACGTCAAGTCCTTCACGTCCGATTGAATCGAGGATTTGGCTAGGATTTTCGGTGTATCTGACTTAGTTTCCCTTGAATGCCTCTTAGCTGCAAAATAAGAGGTACCACAGATGTCAGAACCACCAGAAATAAAGTGTATTACCTTAGCGTCTAGGGACTGTTAGTACATAGTTCCTGATCGTCATGTGAAGTATCAAGTACAAGACAAAGTCATGCATTATTGCCGTTGGCCGAACCATTGGCGAACTCCAAGTTCGGACAGGTCCGAACTTGTCCGAACCTGAGGTTCGGACCATCGGGTTTGGCTCTAGTATATATAGTTTGTATTGTGTTGTAATTGGGAGCACTTGAACTTCTAGTCATATCTTGTATGTAAACTCTGTGGTGATTCTCTGTGGTCTAATACAAGTCTCATTGTATTTACATCTCGTGTCATCTTCGTTTTACATTGATTTCATAACGATTAAGTAGACGATCCACCGTTTACGCATTTTCAAGTGGTATCAGAGCTTTTGGTTTGCTCTACTGGTCCGAAATCTCTGTTTTTCGAAATTTTGAGGTCAAAATTTCTAGTTTTACGAAAATTAGTATCATTTTTGAGTTCGTTTGATCTTCTCGAGTGTGCTTTACATACAAAATCTTCTCCTAGATTGTTTCTCTTAAGTATATCTGAGTTCCTGTCAAAAATTGTGTTCAAATTCTCTCAAAATCGCGAAAATGGTGTCAAAAGTTTTCAGGTTCGTTTGAGATTCGGACTTCACCAAATATAACCGCTCCGAACTCCTAGTTCGGAGACAGTTCGGCTCAATTTTCACGAACTCGAGGTTTGGACAGTGTTCGGAGAGAGTTCAGTCCACATTCGGAACAAGATCGGTCCAGGTTCTGTTTGATCATCCAAAGTTGAGGTTCGGAAGGCGTTCGGATTGTTTCTGTTTGGATAAGGTTCGGCAGAAGTTCAGAAGAAGTTCGGACGAGGTTCGGAGTGGACAGTGTCAGAATTTTTTTTTTTCAAAATGTCCGATTTTCAAGCGTTCGCGGCTATTCAAAATTCGATGCAAGCTACAATGCAAACTATGTTTAACTATGATAATGAAATTGGAACAAGTCAGAAAGTTCCCAAATTATTACGATTGGAATATTATCATAGTTGGCTACACGATTTGAAGCACATGTTAACACAAATGATATTGATATGTGGTTGTCATATCATGAACCATATGTTTATCCCAAAGATGTGTCTGGTGAACCAATTGTTCAAATAAAATTCAATAATGATCAAAAGAAAGCATATCAAGCTGAAAAGAACGCGTATGGTACTTTCACAATGGCATTGCCGAAAGAATTATTACATCAATTTTCTGCTAACTTTACATCATAAAGCTTATGGAATGCTTTGTAGAAAAGATGTGAGGGCAATGACCAATACAAGAAAAGTCGTCAAAAAGTTTTGAGAAAAGAGTTTGATAGTTTCAAACATTATCAGGATGAATCAATTTCGTATCTAATTGCAAGATTTGCACATTTGATTAGTGAAATGAGTCTTGTGAATCTTACAAAGGAAGATGCCGAATTGAAAGAAAAGATTTTAGAAGCATTACCAGAAAAGTGGGAAAATTATGTGATCATGGTTACTCATTGTTTTGGCTAAAAATTACTTAACGAAATTAGTAAGATTTGAACCAAATAAGATTGTGAGATTTGGTGCCTAGGATTAAGGTACGAAAACTATTTACAAAAATCCTGGGACAACAGTTGAATTCCAGGGATAAAAGCCGGAATCCTAGGTAAAAACGTAAGTTTAGTTATAAAATCGATTAAGAAAGTTGATAACACAAATGAAACCTTAAATGCAAGTAACAACACCGAGAATTTTATTAGGGAAAAGCCCTTAGCCCTTAGATGTCTCTAAGGCGCCACCGGCATAAAAACCCCGGGTAGCGATAACACACGCTACCAATTTATTGATCACGTAAATGTTTGAGTATAGTGAATAAGCAGAGAATCAAATACGAGAATACAATGAGTAAAGCTCGAGTGAGCTGAAAAATAAGTCTAAATGTCCTATTTATACTCCTAGCTCTTCAACAACTTGTCCGATATTCCAGGGATCCTCTCTCCAACGTCTTTTTCAGTTGGTTGACCGAATTTTCAGCTAACAACCTTTGACCACGTGTGAAATAAGTCTCATGCTTGTTCCATTCGACCGTTGGTGGACTTCGTCAACCTGTCCTTGATAAGATATAGACACACAAATCATTAGTAACAATGTCCTAGCATGCAGGGTCATTTATATAATAAGGGTTACCCTGGATTATGCTCGTCTTGGGTCATAATATCATATAACAGAAAGAAAATTGAATATGAGCTTCCCTGGATTATGTTGACATCCTGGGACATTATCTTGCTGCTAACACATTCAGGGTCACTGAACATTACCTGCCAAATTCTGGGTCATACGATTCCTGGGTCACTCCTGCCCCAGGTCTATACCTGTACCCTGGATTACCAGCCGAGAATTCAGGGTATAACAATTGCCCCCAAATTTTCGCAAGTTGTAGATAAAGATTACAGCTGTGAAAATTTCAAATTGAGGTCTAATCCATGCCTATTTTAATCGTGTCCGTCAATTTAGCATCCATGATGCCACGTCGTGGGTAACTTCCCATCACCTCTGTAACTTCTATCTTCCTTTAAATACAGCATTAACCCTTTCCTTCTCTCACATTAGCTTTTCCGAGAGCAAGGGTTTACGTTGGCACCTCCGGCTTTCAAACTTTTCCAATCAGGTAACCTTCCTCTAGATTTCTTTCTTTTTCCTTTTGCTACCATGACCCGTAAGATGATTCAATCGGAAACAACGGTTAAAAAGACCGGGATCGAGGATTTCCTCGATCAAAAATACTTACAAACTCCGGAATCGGAAACCTGTAACTTTACCGACGCTGACATTGCTTGCTTGTTGGCGTCCGGTCTTCTTCCTTCTGACACCGAGATTAGGCCCTTTGATAAGAGAGTTAGGTCGTATTTTAGCTCCGAAACATGGGTCTGTTTTCCATTCACCCCTTTTTCTATTGGTTTTTCTTTCCCTTTCACTGGTCTCCTGGCCGATTTCATTCAGGCCACCGGCCTTGCTTATGCCCAAACCCTTCCAATCGTGTGGAGAATCCTGGGCACCCTTGATCGTCTCAATAGGGAGTTTGATTCCCTGGTCGGGTTATCTGAATTAGCCCTGGGTTACGAACTTACGTCCCATGGTATCAATCGATTTCTGTTCAAGGCTCTGAACAAGGAGGTTCAAATGGTTCCCCGAGCTTCATTTCATGAGGAGTGGAAGGGGAAGTTTTTCTTTGTCAATAGATCAACCATCCCAGGAGGGATTGATCTTCCGATTAGGTGGAAAGTAGATGGTAGGTTCTCACCTGCATTAGGGATTAGGATTTTCTTATGATTACATATTATTCAAACACTGACCTTGGATTTTATTGTTTTGCAGTGCCTAGCTTGAGTTCAATTGGCCCAGCGAAACCAGGGCCATATGAGAGGTTTGAAACATTCTTGACCATCACCGATCAAGATCGAGAGTTCAAGGCTAATCCCCACCAAGCTGATTCCTTCTCTTCTCACAGCATGTCCAATTGTAAGTTTCCTGGTACCCTGCCTTTTGAACCCTGAATTTCGTTGATTTTTCTTGCTTTTCTCCTTCAGCTGCCGCTACCCCCATCAATCTTGAGAACGTTGACCTTGATGTTTTCCTTCTGGATGGACCTAAACAGGACATCCAAGTCTTGGCCTTTGTGAAGGTCGAGCCCATGTCTGCCCCCAAGGCTCCTTCTTCAAGGGCCTCTGGTACCAAGCGCAAAACCAGGGCCAATACTGCCGCTGCTCCTGCCCTGCAACCCCTAGAGAATATGGATGCTGCTGGGCTGCTCACACGTGCTGAAGCCTCTTCTCTCCAAGTAAGATAATCCTGGGTACCCCTGAATTTTATATATAGTTAAACAATTCAAGGTTCAAATGTTTAATTAAATTACCCTTTCTTGCAGATTGCTGGGCGCTTTTTTGAGTTGGTCAGGGCTGCTGAGAAGCATGCCCAGGATGCTGAGTCTTCAGCCAAGAGGGAGCTTGCTGCCCTGAACAAGGAGCTGACCACGGCCAGGGCGATGGCCAACAAGAACCTGGGACTGGTGCAGGACCTGGAGAAGAAGGCTGTGGATGCACGGGCGGATCATGAGGCTGCTCTGGCTACAAAGGGCGATGAGGGCAGGCTGATAGCCCGCATTTCACTCTTCCAGTGCAGGTTGAAGATGGCAAAGGAGGCCAGGGACATGGGGTTCCAGAACCCCAACTAGGATGTGACCGGATGGGTAACCAAACTGCGCGAACTAGGTGCAACCATCCCTGCTGGGTGTGACCCCGAAGCTGATCCTTGGACCAGCAAGGGTACTCCATCCAAGGGTTTTGCCGACCATGCCATGGACATCGACCAGCCAAAGGGGGGAAGTGTGCCAGCCCAGGAGCCCAAGGCAGCAGAGGAGGTGCCGGTGGAGGAAGCTAAGGAGACGACCCAAGATGAAGCTTGAAGGTTGGGGGTCGTGTTCTTGTTTTTTGTGGTTCTTGTTAAAAACAATTTTAATTTTCTGTTTGTGATGTGATACCGGTTGATGTTTCCCGGTTTTTGTTAAAGATAATATGCCCAACCCCTGGATTTGGAATCCAGGGTTTTTGACATGCCCCTATCCTGGGGTTGCCGGAGCTTTTCCGGACCCAGGATGGGTCTCTTAATATAACTGTCTTTACTTACATGTTTGTGCTTTAAATATTTGAAAAATATATGCTAATGTATGAAATCATTTTAGGGCTTACCTTGGTATTCCTGGGTTGCCCCCAGGATTTAGGAATCCTTGTAGCTCCAGAAGATTTGTGAATGTTCCCTGTCATATGAACATAACAATTAGAATTAACTAACCAAGTAGTTAATTTACTTAGGTTTCAGTCGTTGTGACCCTGGATTAATTTCTGGGGCCATGCCCGGTGCCGTACTGGTGAACTAGGGATTTCCTCTTAGTCGTACTGACTAGCTAGGGCATGTCCTCGGAGTCTTAAGTTGGTACGTCAGCACCAATCCATCTCAAAAACGCGTTACTCGTTTTGAACCTTAAGGGGTCCGCATATGTCCCTGGATTGGGAGGTTGCCACCAATGCTATCAACACGGATGATCCCACAATCCCAGGGTTTCATACTTGGATCACGTGCGTCTCGGGCGAGGTAAAAAATGCCACGTGCGTCCCGGGCGAGGTGTGATAGCCTATATTCGAATGGAGGAGTCTTAATCCTCAAACCTTAGGAATAGGTTTAGGCCTTACCCAATACGGAAGTGAGGTGGCCAATCTCAAACTTAGGATATATACACTGATTGTTGGTGACTTGGAGTATTTTGAGTATGCTTCGTTCCATGTACCTTGAATTTCTGAACATCGTGCATCTTGGGTACTCTGAATCCTAGGATATCCTGGATTCTGAGCAACCTATTTGATGAAACATAGATCTTAGCGAATTCAGGGTATTGAATAACAATTTCAAATAAAATGTAACATGTAACTAATGTTAATAAATAAATAATGAAGGTAATCATATAAAGAAATAAATGAAATAAATTAAGCGAGAGGGACTGACCTGGATTTGCAGCATGAAATTTAAAACCAAACACATACCTGGGTAGCTGAATCCTGGGACATGAAGCCTTACATGAAATATGTCTTCAAGTGTATTGCATTCCAAGGTTGTGGTAGTAGTTCTCCTTCCATATTAGCTAGCCAATATGCCCCCTTACCAGCCTCAGAATCAATCAGGTAGGGACCTTCCCATTTGGGAGCCAACTTTCCATCTCCTTGATTTATTGTGTTTTGAAATTCCTTTCTAAGGACTAGATCTCCCACTTTAAACCTTCTGATCCTCACATGCTTGTTGTAAGTCTTAGAAATTCTTTGTTGATACGCTGCCATCCTCCAAGCCGCTTGGTCTCTCAGTTCATCCAGGGTATCTAAGTCTTCAACTAGGGACTGATCATTCGAATCCTGGGTCTGACCACTGACCCTGAATGTTCGGACCACCATTTCTGTTTGGGATAACCGCTTCAGTACCAAAGACCAAGGAAAATGGGGTTTGGCCTGTGGCGTTCTTGGATGTGGTCCTGTCTGCCCATAATGCCAAGGGTAGCTCTTCTGCCCATCTTCCTTTCTTCTCTTTCAATCTCTTCTTCAAGTTATTTATTATAATCTTGTTGCTTGATTCAGCCTGGCCATTAGCTTGAGGATGCACTGGTGTGGATGTTATCATCTTTATGCCCCAGGATTCACAGAATCCCGTGGTTCTGCTTCCGATAAATTGGGACCCGTTATCACAAACAATCTCTGACGGTACCCCAAATCTTGTTAAAATGTTTCTTTTAATAAAGGATATAACTTCTTTCTCCCTGAATTGAACGTATGCCTCGGCTTCAATCCATTTTGAGAAGTAATCCATAATAGCCAGCATGAATGCCTTTCCTCCAGGGGCCTTGGGTAGTTTTCCAACGATATCCATTCCCCATTTCATGAAGGGCCAGGATGCTGGAATAGGGTACAATGGTTCTGCAGGCTGGTGAGGGACATTGGCGTGTCTTTGACAAGCGTCACATTTCTGGGAGAAATCCTGGGAGTCTTTCCTCATGGTGGGCCAATAATACCCTGTTCTAAAAATCTTGGACATTAAGGACCTGCCCCCTGTATGGTTTCCACAATCACCCTCGTGGATATCCTTGAGCACTTCTTGGGCCTCATCCTTCTCCAAGCACCTCAGATATGCACCTGCAAAAGATTTACTATACAATATGTTCTTAATAATCACGTACCTGGCTACTCTTACTCTGAATGCACGGGCATCTTTCTCGTTCCCTGGAATGGTACCATCCTGCAAATATTGAATAATTGGTCTGGTCCAGGATTCCTTTTGGGTTGAAGAATCCTGGGTACTAGATACCAGGATTTTTTCTGCTGTGTCAGGATCCTAGGTATTTATACCCTGGTCTATAGCTGGTGTTAGTATATGATTTATAGGAATATGGGTGTCTTCAAGTGCCTTGAATGCTGAGCCTAGGTTCGCCAATGCATCTGCTTCAACATTCTCCTCCCTTGGTACTTGTTGAATATTAAAATTTTGAAAATCCTGGGACATTCTTTTTACCACCTCCAAGTATTTGATTAATTTCTCTCCTTTAGCTGCATAGGTCCCATTAAAATGGTTAGCTAAAAGAAGAGAGTCAACATATACCTGGATGTGCTGAATTCCCAAGTGTGATGCTAAGTGTAACCCAGCAATTAGGGCCTCATACTCAGCTTCATTGTTAGTTGCTTGGAATCCACATCTAACAGCCTGGGGTATCATGTCCCCCTGTGGCGATTTCAGTACGATTCCTAGGCCTGTCCCCCTGATATTTGATGCTCCATCAGTGAACAAAGTCCAGCACCCTGAAATTTCTTCCTGTTGAAGCTACTGGAATTCATGGTCTGCCTCTTGTTGTATGTCAGTACTGAAATCAGCCACAAAATCAGCTAGAGCCTGGGATTTTATCGCTGTTTTGGCCTCGTAGATCAGATCGTATGCACTCAGCTTCACCGACCTCTTAGCCATTCGACCTGACATTTCTGGTTTTCTCAAAACAGACTTTATAGGGTAGTTAGTTCTAACATGAATTGTATGAGTTTCAAAATAGTGTCTAAGTTTAGTAGATGCCATACTTAGGGCTAATATAAGTTTTTCAAGGTGTGAGTACCTGGGTTCAAAATCAAGTAAACTTTTACTTACGTAATAGACCGGATGTTGCTGACCTTCTGCATCCTTGGTCAGGACTGCGCTTACCGTATTCCTGGAAACTGCTAAGTACAGGGACAAGGGCTCCCCTGGATTAGGCTTCATCAACAAGGGTGCCGTGGACAAATATGTCTTCAAATCCTGGAACGCCTTCTCGTGCTCTTCTTTCCACTCGAATTTCTTGTTCTTCTTTAGGATGTCATAGAATTCCATGCATCTTTCCGAGGATTCTATTACGAACGTCCTTGGTGCTGGATGGTGATTGTAGGTTGGCAATTGCCCTGATTTGCTCTGGATTCGCCTCTCTGCCTCTCTTGGTTACCATGTATCCCAGGAATTTTCCTGCTCTGACCCCGAAATGACACTTTTCTGGATTTAGCTTCATGTTGTATTTATCCAGGATGTCAACGGAATCCTTAACATCCTGGACATGGTCATTGATGACCCTGGATTTCACCACCATGTCTTCGATATACACCTCCATCGTGTCCTCAAGTTTTTCTTTGAACATCATGTTAACCAATCTCTGGTACGTTGCCCCTGCATTTTTTAGTCCAAAGGGTATAACTATATAGCAATATATACCTGTTGGTGTTATGAATGCCGTATCTTCCTGATCCTGGGGTTCCATCTGAATCTGCTGAAATCCTGAGGTGGCGTCCATGAAAGTCAACATTTCATGGCCTGATATTGCGTCGACCATGGAATCTATGTGTGGTAGTGGGAACGGATCTTTCGGGCATGCACGGTTCAGGTCCGTGTAATCTACGCATACCCTCCATTTACCATTTTTCTTTCCTACTACCACTACGTTGGCTAACCAACGGATCTTTCGGGCATGCACGGTTCAGGTCCGTGTAATGTACGCATACCCTCCATTTACCATTTTTCTTTCCTACTACCACTACGTTGGCTAACCACCTGGGAAACTTTAATTCTCTGATCATCCTTGCTTTCAGTAGTCTGTCCACCTCATCCTGGATTATGACGTTCTTTTCTATTGTAAACTTTCTCCTTTTTTTGGTGTATGGGTCTGAAAGAGTTATCAATTCCAAGTTTATGTGTAATAACGGATTTAGAAATACCTGTCATGTCATCATGGGACCAAGCAAAGGTCAACATCCTGGTCCTGAGTAGGTGCACTAATTGTTCCTCTATCGGCCCTGGAATATTTGTTCCAATATAGACTTTCTTCCCTAGATTTGAAGGATCTAACTCAATAGCTTTGACGTCTTACTCCCTCTCTTCCAGGGTTTCTCGGGCCTTTTTCTTTAATTGCTATCCTTGTCTTTGTTTGGAGGATATTTTCATTGATGTAGTGTAACATTCCTTGGCTTCTTGTTGGTCGCTGTGGACTGTGATCAGACCCCAGGGCGTTGGCAGCTTCACACATTGATGGTACGTCGAGGGTACAACCCTGTTGTCATGAATCCAGGGTCTACCCAGGATTACATTGTACCCTAATGGTGTGTCCATCACACGAAAACGTTGAATCGAGTTGAGCCCTTCTACATACACTGGAAGCTTGATTTCACCCAGGGTATTCTTCGTTTCGCCACTGAAACCCACGAGTACCGTGGATTTTGATATGATCTCTGAATGTGGAATCCCCATTTTCTGCAAAGCCTCCAACTGGATTATATTTACTGAATTTCCTCCATCGATCAAGATCCTCTTCACAATGTTGTTGGCGATGTGAAGTGTTATCACTAATCCATCATGATGAGGGTCTATGATATCGCGTCTATCATCTTCGTCGAACGTAATTTCCTTGACATCAGGCTGAACGGAACTCTTTCTGGGCCTTCCCTCTCTATCCGACTTGGACTCTTTGGCATGTCTTTTAGCTGCAGAATAAGAGGTACCACAAATATCAGAACCACCAAAAATGAAGTGGATTACCTTAGCATCTGGGGGTGGCGAGGATGCTCTCTCAAGGCGGCCATCGACGTGTCCAGAATCCTGGGGCCTTGCACCATTGTCCCTGTATTTTGGGTTCTGCTCCCTGGATTTATCCTTCTTCTTTCCTAGGAGGTCCTTCAAGTAACCTTTGCTAAGTAGATAGCTGATTTCTCTCCTCAGGGCCATGCAATCCTCGGTCTGGTCACCAAAGTCTTCATGGTAGGCACACCACTTGGACTTTTCCTTCCAAGTAGAAGGCCTATCGTTCTTCTTGGGCCACCTTGCTTTGTCTCCAAAGTCCTGCATAGCAAACATTACACCAGAAATATCAGTAGTAAAGCAATAATCATTAAGGGAAGGATATTCTTCTTCTTCCTCATCCTGGTCCATACTGTTCACTCGACGTTCGTCGGGCCTTGAGTATGGCTTAGATCGCTATGACCTAGGATGTGAGGACTCTGATTTCCTGTTAGAGCTATTGAATACTGAGGAGGATTCACCCTTTCCCAGGATTTGCTTGTCTTCTTCCAGCCTGATGAAGCGTAGAGCCCTATGACGAACTTCATCCATCCTGTTGCACGGGTTCATGACCAGGTCATCATAGAATGGTGAGTATTTGCTAAGTCCCATCTTGAAAGCCTGGACTGCAGTCGCCATGTCTATGTTTGGGATTTCCAAGGCTTATCTGCTGAACCTGCTAACGTAATTCCTTAGGGTTTCACCTGCAATCTGGGTTACCCTATACAAATCACTTGTTAGTTTTTCAAAGCTACGACTGCAAGAGAACTGGTTGTTAAATAGATTAATTAAGTGTGAAAATGAAGTAATAGAGTAAGGGGGACATTCAGGAGCCATTTCAAGGTTGCCCCTGTCAAGGTAGACCCGAATCCTTTACACAAGCATGCCTCCTTAATTTCAGGGGGGCATGTAGATAACCTCCATTCTTTCACGGTACTGCGCCACATGTTCTTCAGGGTCTATCGTGCCGTCATAAGGTTTCATGCTGGGTGTTTGGAACCTTTTGGGTATCTCCACGTCACAGATTAGTAGAGCAAACCTGGAAAATCTATGACTCGATGGTCCAACTTCAAGGATAGGCTGCACAACTCCTGGGACACTCGAGATCATCTGCTTGAGCTTTTGGATTTCTCGTTCCATTGATGGGCTGATCCCTGGATCCTGCACTGAACTGTTAGTATTAGCATAATGGACGGAAGTTTAAGGAGTGGTACCGACATCTCGGGTCGTATTTGTCTTAGGATTAACGAATGGTTCCCTGATGGTTGACATCCTGGGTAAATCAGCTTGGGTCATCTGAGCGGCATAGGATGTTAGTCTCCTATCCAGTGGGGTGACGCCTTCATGTACCCTGGAATTTCTTCCGAGGGTGCTGAAATTCAGAATTCTGGGGTCGAGTGGAGAAGGTTAAACCGACGTAGCCCTGGGTAGCTCTGACCTTATGCTCATCAATTGGGCCATGAATTCCTGGTTCACCTTTTGTTGGAGTTCCATGTGGCGCTACATCTTACCGAATGTGGCTAGGATATCCGTATTAGATATCAAGACAGGGTCATCTGGGATGTTTTCGGTCTCGATCACTTCATGGTTGACTGTCAGTCCGTCACTGTGCGTAGTTGAAGTTGAAGTGCTGAACCTTGGAGTCGATGAGGTGACTCCACTTGTCGAAATAGTGGTCCTTGGACCCGGTTGGGTAACTCCAGTTGTTGAAGTAGTTACAGCAGAAACCAAAACATTTGAGGTGTTCATTTGTGTCAACATTTTTTGATGGATTTTGGTAAAAATCAAGTTTAGGACAAATCTGAAAAGAGTTTGACAAAAAATTGAAACCAATTGCCCCACGGTGGGCGCCAAATTGTTTTGGCTAAAAATTACTTAAGCAAAATTAGTAAGATTTGAACCAAATAAGATTGTGAGGTTTGGTGCCTAGGATTAAGGTACGAAAACTGTTTACAAAAATCCTGGGACAACAGTTGAATTCCAGGGATAAAAGCCGGAATCCTGGGTAAAAACGTAAGTTTAGTTATAAAATCGATTAAGAAAGTTGATAACACAAATGAAACCTTGAATGCAAGTAACAACACCGAGAATTTTACTAGGGAAAATCCCTTAGCCCTTAGATGTCTCTAAGGCGCCGCCGGGATAAAAACCCCGGGTAGCGATAACACACGCTACCAATTTATTGATAACGTAAATGTTTGAGTACAGTGAATAAGCAGAGAATCAAATACGAGAATACAATGAGTAAAGCTCGAGTGAGCTGAAAAATAAGTCTAAATGTCCTATTTATACTCCTAGCTCTTCAACAACTTGTCCGATATTCCAGTGATCCTCTCTCCAACGTCTCTTTCAGTTGGTTGACCGAGTTTTCAGCTAACAACCTTTAACCACGGGTGAAATAAGTCTCATGCTTGTTCCATTCGACCGTTGGTGGACTTCGTCAACCTGTCCTTGATCAGATATAGACACACAAATCATTAGTAACAATATACTAGCATGTAGGGTCATTTATATAATAAGGGTTACCCTGGATTATGCTCATCTTGGGTCATAATATCATATAACATAAATAAAAATGAATATGAGCTTCCCTGGATTATGTTGACATCCTGGGACATTATCTTGCTGTTGACACATTCAGGGTCACTGAACATTACCTGCCAAATTCTGGGTCATACGATTCCCGGGTCACTCCTGCCACAGGTCTATACCTGTACCCTGGATTACCAGCCGAGAATTCAGGGTATAACACTCATTATAAAGAATATTTTGTTCTGGGTTACAATGATTTGATTCAAAGGATACAAGCACGGGATATGGAGTTGATGGTGAATAAATCACTTCCTGCACAAATCCATAATCCAGCGGTGTATCATGGTGAAAATGTATCTACAATTAATACTGGGAAATATAATATTCTTAGTTCCGCACCTCCTACAGCATTTCTTGCAGGTAAATCTGAAATTCCTAGTTATCCTGTTGGTTGTAATGTTTCTGTTCCTAGTTTTTCGACTCAGAATGCTTTATCTACTCAAACTACCGATGATTATAATGCTTTAATATTCGCATTGGTATCTTTATATTTCGAGGTTATCACTGGTTCAGTGAGTAATGTTGAATCAACAAATGAAGATTATGATCAAATTGATTATGATCATTTGGAAGAAATGGATTTGAACTGGCAATATGCTATGTTGGTTCGAAGAACGAAGAAATTTTTTAATAGGACTGGCAAGAAGAGACTGAATCAGGATGGAAAAATTGGGTTCCACAAGTCAAAGGTTAAATGCTTTAAGTGTTCACTATATGGTCATTTTGCACGAGAATGTCCAAGTTCATCTGACAACAAGTTGAAATCTGGTCAACATGCTCATTTGGTTGTTCATTCCCCAAATGCAGATCCTAAGGTTGAAGAAAAGAAATCTGTTTCTTTTAATGAAAAGTTGACAGACACATTTTGACATCCAAATGAATTTGCATGGAATGTAGATTCTGAAGCACAAATGAAACATGCTCCATTTACTGTTGCATTAATAGCTCATCATGATAGTGATAATTTTCTAACTGATTTCGATTCTAATTCAAGTGCATCATTGGTTCAAGAAGTTTTATTAAAGGTAACTGATAGCTCAAACGTTGAAGAATTCAAATGTCTTGAATGTATAAGGCTGAGTAAGAAGATTGCAAATCTTGAGAAAAATTCTCAATTATCAACTGAAGAGATTGTTGTGCTCAAGAAAGAATTGGATGAATTTAAAAATAAATATTATGCATTGGTTCGTGTTCATGAGGATGTTTTGCAAGAAAAGAATAAATTGGCTGAAGAATGTGAGAAAGCCAAAGCTAAAGCATTAGATGCTGCTCAAGATTTTGAAAATTTATTTGAAAAGAGTTATCCAGTTCAACAAAAGTATGAAAAGGCTAATGCTCTTGTGATTGAATCGGCGGGTACTATTGAAAAAACTTCAGAACAAAATCTCTATGCTTCAAGATGAAAATGTTTTTTATCGTGATAAGAATAAAGTTTTGACTAAAGACGTTGAAATTTACAAGAAGAAAAGAGAAAGTGTTCTTGAAGAATTGTTTGCCGAATGTGAGATTCGTAAAGTGCAAACATATGAATATGATGAGCTCAATACAAAGTTTATCAAGTCACAAAAAGAAGTTTTTGATGCTCAATAGAAAATCTCTGAATTAAATTTGGAAATTTTGGAGTTGCAAAGGCAAGTAAAGAATTGCAATTTGTCACCGACATTGCTGTATTTCTTATACAAGCAGGATAGGAGTGAGGATAATTCTAGTAAGGATGATATTCACATGGTTCCTCAACCGGTGGATTCATCTGAGGTTACATCTGCTCCACTTGATCCTAAAGCCGAATTGCATGATTATTCAAAATTTGCCACTTCATCCAAGAAGAAGAAGATAAAGTCTAAGAAGAATGAAAATTCTTTGGGTGAAGCTCCGAAGTTTAGCTCAAAGTCTATTTTTCTAGAAAATGAACAAGTTTTTGATAAAAGTGGTGCAAGTACTTCATCTGCAACTGAAGTAGACAAGGGTTTGATTGAGAAGAACAAACTGAAAGAGATTAAAGCACATTCACTAGAGAAGCTAAGGGGAGAGAAGCTTCTGGTTCTTCAAAATCTTCAAAAACTTCAGGTTTCAAGCACAAAGGCTTGGGTTTTGAAGTCAAGGAAGCACCGGTTCAGGTCAGGAAGCCAGAAAAAGAAAAGCAGAATTCAAAAGTAAAAAGTTCCATAGAAATCACCTCCTCTGAAAGAAAAAACTTATTATTCTAGAAGGTCGTCATCTTCAAGGAGTCCATCTCCTAAGTATGACTCCTCTGATGATTTCTTTGATAACTTTGATTCTGAATTCATCTGGTTTTCAAAATTCAAAGAATTTTTCAACAATTTTTCGAGAAAGACTTTGTTATGCATGTCGTCAACCAGGGTATCTTGCTGCTGATTGTTCGACGACTGTATATATCCACAACACTACTAAGTATGTGGGTAAAAAAGGTCAAATTTTTTATGAACCATGGTCTTCAAAAGTCAAATCAACTCGTAAGTCGTCATAGTCTAAACCGAGTACACCAGTTGAATCTGATTCTGGTTCTGATCAAAAATTAAAATCATTACAAATCTGGAAACCAAAAGTTGTTTCCAAGGCCAACAACGACTATGTGGAAGAAACAAGGCGACCCGGCGCTGTTGAATCGGTTCGATCCTAGAGCGACTAATGTTTTATTTGGTGTCAGCAAGTATTTCAGGAAGACTTTTCGGTGATTGGCAAATTGCTAATTGTGAAATATTTATGATAACTTAAATTGAATTTCCAAATCAATTTGTTTTAAAAATGCTAAAACGGCAAGTATTTGTGTTGGTTGATCAATTTCTGATTTATTTTCACTTCGTCTCATTTTGAGGGGGAGTTTTTTTTTGCAAAAATACAAAAATAGTGTGTTGTTTTTCAAATAGTAAAAATCAAAATCTATAAATAGAGTTATCATTTTTAGGGGGAGTAATTTGAAAAGACAAAAACATTGAAAAATGAGAAATTGTATCCGACATGATTGGGAAATGATGGTACATTGGCTTACATCGTCTAACTCATGGATAAAATAGATGAAAAAGCCATAAGACCATTTGATCGATGTGCTAGGTAGGCTCGGAAAATCAAAAAGTATTCAAATGTAATATACACTAAATCTGATGTTTGACCTAGTGGACAACATCTTGATGCATGTCTCTCGATATATCAAGAAAAAGATATGTGTAAAATTAAATGAGAAGTCCATGTGTATACATGTGTTCTAAAGATTTAAACTTGTTTGATTTTCTTTATTTTGTCAAACGATCGGACTTTCTCTGCGTATCGAAAAATTGACCTGATCGTTGTTCATTTGACGTTCTGCTTTATTTTCTTTGGTGTTTCGTATAACTCATCGGACTTTCTCTGCGTATCCACAAGACCGACCTAATTGTTGTTGAGTTATACAATTTCAACTTGTTTTTTTTTTTTTTGTTAAATCCGAGGCATTATCTGCGTATCGAAAGATCGACCTTAAGGTAGACGATTTAACGTTCTTATTTCTTTTTGCATGGAACACGGTTAACTATATCATGAATACAATCATTATGTCATTAAATCACAAGTAAAATCACAAAAATGTGATGAGCAAAGCATATATGAGTATGTCTGATACGGTGAGGTACCCTAGTCAATGCAAATCTAATCAATACCTTAACATATCCAGATGTTATGAGTATGATTCTGCCTGAGTTTAACGTTGGACATAATATATTTGCAATCGGCGTGGCTTATGCGCTACAATAAACGAAATTGAAGTATAGTTAAGCATGTATGTCCAATATGATCCCAAATTGTGATCTTTTTCGCAAAAAACAAAAATAGTGTCTGATTCTGTATCGCATTTACTTTTCATGGTCAAAAAAATACCAAAAAGATTTTAGGTGTGTTTTGATATAAAGTTTCTAAAAATCAAAAAGATTTTGTTTCTTATCTTTTTTCAATTGATCAACAGGGTATACGAATCAATTTCAAAATTCAAAATATCTTGGAGTCTCAAAGAGACATTTTGCGCCAAGATTATTTATGTTGGCAGTTTTCAAAGTGGAAAAGAGAACATCACAACTTCAAGTCTTCTGAAGATTGTTGATAAAGAGATTACACACGATGCAATATCAAGTATTCAAGATTGGACTCATCATCAAAGAAGAGGGAGAGTTTGATTGAAGATACAAGATACAAGTTTCAATGGAAGAGTTGATACTGCACATGTCGAGGGGGAGTTTATTACTACCTAGTTCCTAATCGTCATGTGAAGTATCAAGTACAAGACAAAGTCATACATGATTGCTGCTGGCCGAACCATTGGCGAACTCCAAGTTTGGACAGGTCCGAACTTGTCCGAACCTGAGGTTCGGACCATCGGGTTTGGCTCTAGTATATTTAGTTTGTCTTGTGTTGTAACTGGGAGCACTTGTACTTCTGGTCATATCTTGTATGTAAACTCTGTGGTGTTTCTCTGTGGTCTAATACAAGTCTCATTGTATTTACATCTCGTGTCATCTTCGTTTTACATTGATTTTATAACGATTAAGTAGACGATCTACCATTCACGCATTTTCAAGTGCTTTAAACACAACACAAGACAAACTATATATACTAGAGCCAAACCCGCTTGGCCGAACATCAGGTTCGGACCAGTTCGGACCAGTTCGGACCTGTCCGAACTTGGAGTTCGCCAAGGGTTCGGCCAGCAGCAATCATGCATGACCTTGTCTTATACTTGATACTTCACATGGTGATCAGGAACTAGATACTAACAGGGACGGAGATGCAACTCGCTCAGGGTGCCCCCGTGTCCGGTCAGCATCCTGGTTTGGTCGTTGCCCCTGGATTTTGAGTTTTGCTACGTTCCCTTGGATTTGTCTTTCCTTCTGCCTAGGAGCTCTTTCATGTAACCTTTGCTCAGCAAGTAGCTAATCTCCTTTCGCATGGCTATGCAGTCCTCGGTTAGGTGACCAAAATCCTCGTGATATGCACACCATTTAGACTTGTCTTTCCAGGACGTGGATTTGTCATTCTTCCTGGGCCACCTCGCTTTGTCCCCCAGGTCCTACATGGAATTTATTACACCTGCTATGTAAGTGATAAAACAAAATTCAGTAAAGGTAGGATACTCTTCCTCTTCTTCTTCACCGTGGTCGACCCTGTTAACCCAAGGATTATCGGATCTAGAGTATGGTTTGGGTCTTTGAGACTTAGGATGCGACGAGTCTGATTTTCTGCTAGAAGTTCCATATCCTGGGGAGGCATCGATCTTCTCCTGGATTTTAAGATCTACCTCAAGTCTGATATAGTGCAGCATCCTGTGTCTGACTTCCTCCAGTTTCTGGAAAGGGTTCATCAACAGATCCTGATAGAATGGGGAGTCTTTCTTTAGGCCCATCTTGAACGCCTGAACTGCCGTAGTCATATCCATCTTGGGGATATCCAGGGCCTCTCTGCCAAACCTGTTCATATAATTCCTTAGGGACTCAGTTGCATCCTGGGTTACCCTATATAGGTCACTCGTCAGATTCTCAAAACTGCGACTACAA
Organism: Deinandra increscens subsp. villosa; assembly: GCA_039602395.1. NCBI lineage: Eukaryota > Viridiplantae > Streptophyta > Magnoliopsida > Asterales > Asteraceae > Deinandra > Deinandra increscens. The sequence continues at coordinate 32,886 of JBCNJP010000268.1, read as the reverse complement.
GAAAATTGGTTGTTAAATAAGTTAATTAAATGCGAAAAGGATGTAATGGAGAAAGGTGGGACGCTGAGGAGCCATTTCAGGGTTGATCCTGTGAGCGTGGATCCAAACCCTTTGCACAGGCATGCCTCTTTAATTTCAGAAGGCATGTAGATAACTTCCATTCTTTCCCTGTATTGGGCCACATGCTCCTCATGGTCCGTCGTACCGTCATAGAGCTTCATATTGGGCGTCTAAATCTTTTTGGAATTTCTGTGTCGCATATGGGGGTTGCGAATCGTGAAAGCCTATGGCTCGAAGGTGCTACCTCTAGGATAGGTTGAACCACCCCAGGCACACTCGAGATTATCTCTTTAAGCCTCTGAATTCTTTGGCTACTACTGGGCTAACACCTGTATCTTGCACAGATTCGTTAGTATTGAGATTAAAGTTTGAGTTTCTTAGGATGTTACCAACATCCTGGGTAGCAGTGCCCCCAGGATTCACAATCGACTCTCTGACAGTCGACATTCTGGGCGTGTTTGCCAGAGTTGAAGCTGTGGCTCCCTAATCCAATTAGATGACATCTCTATGAGGATTAGATACGTTTGTGGGGGTGTTGAAATCCAATGCAGTGGGACGGATTGGAGACACGAGATTCCGATCCCAGGTTGCCACTTCTGATCTTAACCTCGCCACTTCTCCCATCATATCCTGGTTCACTTTTTGTTGTTGTTCCATGTAATGCTGCATCTTCATAAACATGGTGAGGAAGTCGTCATTTAGGACCATTATTGGAATCTCCACACCATGTCCAGATCCCATGATACCATAGCTGACTGACAGGCTTGTGCTGTGATTCACGGTGTTTGTTGATGAAGTGATGAACCTTAGAGGTGGTGGAGGAAGGGTTGTGTTGGTTAATGTAGAAGTGCTCGCAGGAGCAGACACGTTTGAGGAATTCAATTGTGTTACCATTTTTGATAGATTTTTGTAAAAATCAAGTTTAGAACAAATCTATGAAGAGTTTGAAAGAAAGCTGAGACTAGTTGCCCCACGGTGAGCACCAAATTGTTTTGGCTAAAAATTTCTAAGAAAAATTTCGTTACCAAATTAGTTTGTGAGGTTAGGTGTCCTGGATGTAAAATATATTGAATTGATAAAAGCAGTTTGAATTCAAGGACAAAATAGATTAGATGCAAACACAATCGAAGAATTCCCTGGATGAAAGCAAGAACACCAAGATTTTTTAGGGGAAAAAGCCCTTAACCCTGGATGTCTCCAAGAGCCGCAGGCATGAAAAATTCCTTGGCATTGATAACACACGTTGCCCATTTATTCCACTGAAAATAAGTTCGAGTATAATTGATTGCGGTTGTTGCTAAGTGAGTGGGTGAGAATACAAGTGTTTGTAAGTCGTCTAAGTGAAACCTATGTCGCGTATAAATACACAAAATCCCTAACTAACATTCTGTGATTCTTGGGATCTTCACCACAACAGCATTTGGTTGTTATTAACCGAGTTCGTCAGTGATCCTTCTATTCTGCACATGTTTCTTCTCTTGACCAAGTCCTTAACACCGTTAGTCGACCCTTTGTACCTGACTAAAGATCAAATAAAGTCAGAGAAAATCTGGTAGTAACTATGCCCCTGCATGCTGGGTTACCATACATGCTGGGGTTACGCAAAGTAAATATGCAGTCCCTGGATGTATGACATCCTGTGGTTTAGACCTGTCAAAGAATATTAGTAAAACATAGGCCGGAATCCAGGGTATAACATGGATATCTTTAATTATGTCATTTAATGTATCGTTTGTGAATCATTTGAATGTCTTGCATTTATCGCATTCTAAATCAAAAATTCAATTTTTTTTGTTATTTAAGTCAAACCCAGTGATTACACAAATCCGAACACATATCAAACTTGTGGGTAATACAAGTCACGCACACAAGTAGGTCCGTGTGAAGTTTCATGGAAATCGAAGGTCGAAACGCGAACAACGAAATCTCGATTTTCATGTGCGTTCAGGAATTAACCGGACAATCCGCAAAGCTCGAAAAACATATTTTATGGTCTCATGATGTTCTTTCATATATTTCGAGCTTGTGTATAAAATTTTAGGTCATTCGGATAAGTAACGAAGGTGTACGAGCTAAAAGAAGAAAACTAAATAAAGAAAGAAAGAATGAAAGGAAGAAAAAAAATATAATAAAAGAGTTGTGGCCACTCAGATTCGAACGCACGACCTTCGGGTCTAGTGTTCAGCGCCCTAACCATTGTGGCAGTGCAGCTCTTGTGTTCATGACTTGGTTTCCGAAATTATGTAGTGCACAGATCGCGACCTGATCGAGGCCAGATCGTTTTATTGACTATATTTGAGATAAAATCCTCTTTTCTAACTCGTTTTTGGTCTGGTTTCTTCCCGTATCTTGATCCTAAAGTTCCCTATATTATTCTCCAAGCCAATTCCATGATTAAATCGATTTCTATTATCAATTTCAATTAATTCCTTTCTTAATTTTCTAGACTTTCTCTCCAAGACTTTCCTTTTTGTCAAACTTGAAACCTAAACGAGCCCTACCTTATAAATACTAGTTGATATTGCTCATATAAACCTCCCTCAAGCTTCTATAAGTTTCCGTTTTGTGCCTTATCCAATCGTTTGCGTTTTCAAAAGTCAAAGTCCAGCAGTTTAACCTTCCGATTTTCCCAACTTCCTTCGACTTTCACGAGTAAGTTTCTTCATCATTTTTTTTTGTATGCTCTACGATACCCCATTGCTGTATTTTACCAAAATTCCTATGTGTCAAAAGTCAAACTTTAAACTCACACTTTAATTGGGGAAACTACCAAAAATCACAATTACCATTTACCAAGAGTTGTAATATGTTCTACATAATCTTTTAATTATATTATGATGTTTCCAAACCATCAAAACTAAATTTTTATCAAAAATCTAAGAGTCATGCATTTTGACCCGTTAAAGTAGTGAATGAAACTTACTAACCCACTTCTGGGATGTTAATTAACATATGTTAAGGTTTCCATAAGTATAAATATGACCGTCATAAAATATTTCAACGTTTGGGCCATTTATATAATTATTGAAACTTAAGGGGTAGTAAGTGTAATTTTACTAAAGATATGAAATTTTCAGAATTATCATGATGTTTTATTAATTATATAATAAACCCTAAATTCTGGAAATTGATATTTTTTAGACTTTTTAATTGACATAATCAACCCCTAAGTTTGAAAAATTACAGTTTTAACCCTAGACTTTGTATAATTATCAAAAGTGGTATTTATGTTCACAAAAGGGTATTTAGTACTATTAACTATTAAATAAAATGTTTTTTACATGAGTAATTGGTAAACTCCCCAATTAATCATTTAAACATTGTTTGATCGTTTCGGTCTTTACAGTTGTCGGTCCTTCGAATCTTTAGGTTTTCGTCAGGGTTAGTTTCTCTTCGTGCTTTGCTTGTTCCTTTTCACTTGCCTGCTTACCAGGTGAGTATTCATAGCCCCATTTTTGTTTTATGTTTTGGGGTGTAACATGTACATTATCGAACTTTCATACTATATATTTTTCATTTAACTCAAATGCGATTCTTGTTCGTTATTGTGTGTTTTGCTTGTATGTGGACTGTATGTCATATTGCATATTTTTCTTTCATTATATTTCATGATCATTCACGTAACATTAACTGTAAAAAAGCATGGTTTCCATTAATAAATCTATTGGGGTGACGTCCCACTTGACTTAACCGGTTTTGGCAAGTGATTGGTAACCTAAGTATCAGGATTGGTTTATGCACTACCCTTGTACTTGCTTTATTTCATTACAAGTTATTTCATACTTTTGCATTTCCACGTAACGTTAGATCGCATGTCTTCACTTACATTCTATGCTAAACTTATGTTTACTCACCAACTCTAGTAGTTGACTTTATTATGTTGTACATGTTGCAGGACATAACTGATGATTTATCATGGACGTTTAGGACATGCTTTTTGACCTAGATTAAGATTAAAATAAGACTATCTATTTGTTTTTTTTTTTTTGGATATTACTAGTTGTATGACATTCCTTATGTTTAATGAGTGGCATGTTTAAATTTGGTAACTATATTAGTTGTCACGAGTATATCTGAGCAATCCTAATGCCCCAACGTATTCTGTCGTTGGTTGGGGTGTGACAATTATCTATGATGATATTTGAAACTTTATCGTTTATGTAAAGCATATTTATGTTCTGTGTTATATGTTATCCTTTTATTTCCGATCCGTTTACCTCTCATACCATCTTTAGCATTATGCATGTGTTGGGTGAATTATCAATGATGGGTTCACAAGTTTATATGTTGCATGGTTACGGGATTACATGCATACATAGGAATATATGAGCACGTTAGCGAGTTACAAACCTACGTACACCTAACTATCCGTTTCACCAAAATCTTTAAATTGTCCGTTTTGAATGTTTCAATTTAAGCTCGCTTGCGTGTCTTTTAGTTATGTGTGTCTGGTAGTCTACTCGTTTGCAAATTTATGAATTTACAAGTCCACATGTCTACGGGATTGCATGTGTATGAGTTTATGACTTTACTACCTTTCGAGTTGATAACTTAACACACGTACCAATTTCAAAGTTAACCACTAAAGGCTAAATCTTCATAATCATCAAGTTATGTCTTCATAATCATCAAGTTACGTCTTCATAATCATCAAGTTATGTCTACCCTGCGACCTAAAATGTTGGCTTTCGTGCCTCGGCATTGTTCACCGTTAGCAACTCCAAACCATTTTCCTCTTGTCTTAGAGTACCCTCGAAGTTTTATCTCAATTATCATTAAAATCGGGGTACTTTAGAAAATCATTAGTATCTCGCGCGGACACTCAGGTCCTGTGTTAGAACATGTTATGTGTCTAATGCTAGGTCTAGGCGTTTTGATTATGTGTTGAGTGTTTTGTAAAGGTTTTGTCAACGTACCACAGGGCGGACCAGTTGATACGCAGCTCCGGACCAACTGGTACGCTGGTTAAGTTGGTACGCTAGGCAGCTAACAATAAATAGGTTCGAGTCTTTTGTTCAGAGTTAGATGAGCGAGTAGCGTACCAAATGGTACGCTGGGTAGTCTGGAACGTTTGGCATGAACACCTATAAATAGGTGAAGCTTAGCTATAGAATTTAGATTTTCTGGTCATTTGTCTTTGTGTTGAGAGGAGAGGTCTGTCCAACCTCTCCCGAGCTTCATTGATGTATACTCCTCGGTGTACCCATTTGACACAATAAATGACTAGATTTCTCCGTCTCTATCTTTCTTCTGATCTGGAAATGATCCATATTGTGTTTTAACAGTTTTGTTCACTTATGACCAGAAACAAAATGATCTAAACACCGAAAGCACTCTCCTCGAGCTCGTTTTTCATCCACTTCTGTAGTAGTTAATCGTTGGTGGGTGTTGAAGTGCTCAACCGATATCGCGGGTAGCTAATCCGTTGTTCCATGCACTAAGGAAGTTTGTACCAAAGCTGACTAATAAGTAATGTAGTGGCATCGCCATCATCTATTTTGTTTTGCGGACATACGTCATCGCGGCTTTGCCTCCCCCGTGTCCTCTCGGGACCACGGTCAGATAGGCTGATATTGTACCTCCGTGCACCTCCAGTGTCACGAGGCGGAGTTTGTCAAACTCCAGTAGATCTACCCAACATCCCCTCGCTTTACAATTAATGGTACAATTAAGTTGAGGACTTTTTCAGTTATAAGGCAATCCTTAGAAATCATGTGATATCATGTGGTTTAGACTTTAACATACACTAGCCATATTAAAATGTTTTACCGGATTCTCATGAATCTCAAAATGTTTTCAGTTTTGTTTCAGAAATAGTTTGTTGAAGTTCCACAAGTGTTTCCCATAAAACACTCCAAGTTTATCAAAGAGGTGCGTGGCACTCATAAGGTTTCGAGTTCATAAAAGAGGTGCATAGCACTCATAAGGTTGTCAGCATTGTTTTTCATTAAGTTATTCAGTGTGTCCCAAACGGGCTCACAGTAAACGGGTTAGTGACACTCACCTTTGGTTGCACTGCTACACTTGCTAAATAATCCAAGTACGATTGCTTATCGAAGACCTAAGAACACGTTTAGGTCTTAAGTATTAGTTGCGTGTCTAATCTTTAACTTAACGTCACTATGGCCCATAACATAGCACGTTGGAACTACGACTCGACATACCGACACACGACACCGATGGTTGATCATAAAAGAGGGTTCACATAATTCAGAAATCAAGGCGTGTTTCATTATCACATAATCATGTAAGTCATGGCAAAACATTCAAATAAGTTGTACAAGTTTGGGTTTTTGGTCTTGGCACAGTTTCGCTATACAGTTTCGCTATAGTTTCGCTACCTAGTTTCGCTACACAGTTTCGCTGTGTGCACGGGCAACATTTTCGCTGGGTAATACCCGATGACACAGTTTCGCTAGCTAGTTTCGCTCGAAACTGATGACACAGTTTCGCTAGCATAGCTTCGCTCGAAACTGGTTTGAACTTTCGTTCAGGGACAAGGTCTATGGTTGTTTCGCTCGGTAGTTTCGTTACTAAATTTCACAGGCGACACTATAATTTCGCTATATAGTGTCGCTGGATGAATATTCGAAGGGTTTGCGAAACTACAGTTTCGCCTAAAGAAGGCCCAGTTTCGCTAGTCGCTAAAAACCCATAAATTTGACTGAAAATCTTTCTAATAGCTTCCATACTTCATATAATTCATTATCTAGCATGTATAACCATTTACCAACATTAAACAGTAAGATTTAACACCTTAAACATGGATTTTCATCATCAAGTCATCAAGAACACATTTTAAGCATAAAATGACCTAACTAGCATAAATCTTCATTATGGAATGATTTTACACGTAAAGTTGCAGGCTTTATAACAGATCTAACATCCCTAAGCATCATACTAGAAGATCAGGCCATTACATGGAGGTTTAGGCATGCTTTTTAAGAAAACACATAGGATATGCATGAAAAAATAGTTTTGGAGACTCACGGTTTGATCTAGGATCCGAGTGGGTGATGTCTCGAGGCTGAGATCACGGCGGCTCGTGGTGGTTCTCGGCTGACCAGAATCTCAGGAGAGTGTGTGTGTGTTTTGGAGAAATGGTGTAAGTAATGAGGTTTTAGGGTTTTATAAAATATATAGATCAGGAGCTAGTTTCGCTGGCAGTTTCGCTGGCCAAGCGAAACTGACTCTGAATTCGTGTGAATCAAAAGTTTGGCTACCGATACCGAGCGAATCTACAGTTTCGCTCGGTAGTTTCGCTGGCAACCAAAAGAGGCCAGTTTACATTCTAAGCAAGATAAGCACAATCCATGAATTTGTCATGCTATTAATAATACTAAATCATGCGTTTAAATCACATTGCACATAATGACAATAAACACATAAACATATAACACAAGTGGTCGGGTTCGGTGATCAACCAAAGGTCGTGGACGTATTCGGCCTAGTTAAGCATTAGTTACTAAGTTAACACTTATAACGTAACTAACGGAGATTGTCTAACGGAAGTTAACCTTGGAATTCTCGGATGTCACATCATCCCCTTGTAAATGGAATTTTCGTCCCGAAAATTATTCTTGCGTTGTAGCGCTCGCAGCCTCAGCTGTCGTAGTTGCTGGGGAAAGAAAGCAAAAGTTTTAGGGTCGCCACATCCTCCTCCTGTTAAAGGAATTTTGGTCCCCAAAATTAAATCATACCTTGAGTTTCCGTGGACGTTTGCCCGAACAAGTGAGGATACTTTTTCTTCATCTGATCCTCTCGTTCCCATGTATATTCAGGTCCACGCCTTGAGTTCCATCGAACCTTGACGATCGGAATCTTGCTACGTTTGAGGGCCTTCTCCTCGCGTCCCATGATTTCTACTGGTTGCTCAATGAATCTCAAATGTTCATCAATTTCCAATTCCTCCAAAGGAATTATTTCAGTGTCTTCAGCCAGACATTTCTTCAGATTCGAGACGTGAAACACGTTGTGAACTCCATCGAGTTCAGCAGGGAGTTGTAATCGGTAGGCCACCGGGCCTACTTCCCCAATGATTTCAAATGGACCGATATAGCGAGGATTCAGCTTTCCACGCTTTCCGAAGCGTATCACTCCTTTCCAGGGAGATACCTTCAATAGTACCTTGTCGCCTACCTCGAACTTCAAGGGTTTACGGCGTTTGTCGGCATAGCTCTTTTGCCTGTCACGTGCTGCGGCTATCCGTTTTCTGATTTGAATGATTCGTTCAGTTGTATCATGAATGATTTCCGGTCCGGTGAGTCCTTTCTCACCCGTTTCGGCCCAACACACGGGCGATCTACATTTTCTGCCATAAAGAGCTTCAAAAGGTGCTGCACCGATGCTCGTATGATAACTGTTGTTGTAGGAGAACTCCACCAACGGAAGGTGAGCTTCCCAGTCTTTACCGAAGTCGAGAACGCAAGCTCGGAGCATGTCTTCCAAAGTCTGAATAGTTCGTTCCGTCTGACCATCGGTCTGCGGGTGATAAGCTGTACTCATATCCAGTCTGGTTCCCAGTGCGTCTTGCATAGATTGCCACAGTCGGGAAGTAAATCGAGGATCTCGGTCGGAGATAATGGTCTTAGGCACTCCATGACGTGCCACAATTCGGTCAATATACAGCTTCGTTAACTTATCCATGTTGTCATTTTCCCTCATTGGAATAAAGTGTGCAGATTTGGTTAGTCGATCAATGATAACCCAAATCGCATCCGGTCGATTCGATCGATGAGGTAGTCCCGTTACGAAATCCATGGAGATGTCCTCCCACTTCCATTCCGGGATCTTTGGTTGCTGCAATAATCCAGAAGGCTTTTGATACTCGATCTTAACTCTTGAACATGTTAAACACTTAGCCACATATCGCGCAATGTCGGCTTTCATGTTCGGCCACCAATACAAGTTCTTCAAATCTTGGTACATTTTGTCCGATCCAGGGTGCACCGAATACCTTGACTTGTGAGCCTCGTCCATCACGAGCTCACGGAGATTTCCAAGTAAAGGAATCCAAATTCTGTCATTGTAATATCTGAGTCCGTCGGACCTAATTTCAGAGTTACCGTCTACCCCTCGCAGTGCTTCAGCTGCGAAGTTTTCTTCTTTTAAAGCTTCTTGTTGGGCATCGCGGATTCGATCCGGCAGTCCCGTGTGAATGGTAAGTTGCAGCGCTCGTACTCGTCGAGGCTTTTCGTACTCTTTTCGGCTCAAGGCATCAGCCACAACATTGGCTTTTCCCGGGTGATACTTAATTGCTAAGTCATAATCATTTAGTAGCTCGACCCACCGTCGTTGTCGCATGTTGAGATCCTTTTGTTCAAAGATGTGCTGTAAACTTTTGTGGTCGGTAAATATCGTGCACTTTGTTCCGTAGAGGTAATGTCTCCAAATCTTGAGTGCAAATACGACGGCTCCTAGTTCCAAATCGTGTGTTGTATAATTCTTCTCAGTATCCTTCAGTTGCCTGGACCCGTAGGCAATCACTTTGTCTCGTTGCATCAACACGCACCCGAGTCCTTGAATGGATGCATCGCAATAAACCACGAAGTCGTCTACCCCTTCGGGTAATGAGAGAATCGGAGCTGAACATAACATGTCCTTAAGAGTTTGAAACGCGTGTTCTTCTTTTTCACCCCATCTATATTGCACTCCTTTGTGCGTTAAAGCTGTTAAGGGTTGAGCCAATTGCGAGAAACCCTTGATGAATCTTCGGTAATATCCGGCAAGTCCCAAAAATTGTCGGATTTCGGTCGGCGCTCTCGGAGTAGACCAATTCTTGATAGCTTCCACTTTAGCTGGGTCGACATGAATTCCATCCTGATTAACAATATGTCCAAGAAACTGGACTTCGCGAATCCAAAAATCGCACTTTGAAAACTTGGCGTAAAGCTGTTCCTTGCGGAGTAATTCCAAGATAAGTCGCAGGTGATCTCTCGTGTTCTTCCTTTGTCTTGGAGTAGATTAAAATATCGTCAATGAAGACTATCACGAACTGATCGAGGTACGGCTTGCACACCCGATTCATCAAATCCATAAACACAGCAGGCGCATTAGTTAGCCCAAACGGCATAACCAAAAACTCGTAATGACCATACCGAGTTCTGAAAGCAGTCTTGGGGACATCCTCATCACGAACACGAAGTTGGTGATATCCAGACCGTAGATCAATCTTTGAAAAGTAGCTCGAACCTTGCAGTTGGTCGAAAAGATCGTCGATTCGAGGAAGTGGATACCGATTCTTGATCGTAACCTTGTTAAGTTCTCGGTAATCAATACACATTCGGAACGTTCCATCTTTCTTCTTAACAAACAATACCGGTGCTCCCCATGGAGACGAACTTGGACGAATAAATCCTTTGTCGAGTAACTCTTGAAGTTGTGCGGAGAGTTCGTTGAGTTCGCTTACCGCCAAACGGTAAGGTGCGCGTGCAATCGGAGCCGCTCCGGGAGCTAAGTCGATTCCAAACTCGACTTGTCGAAATGGAGGCAAACCAGGCAAATCTTCAGGAAATACATCTTGGAAGTCGCGGACTATCGGGTAGTCGTCGATTCTACGCTCGGGAAGTGTCGTGTCGGTGACGTTTGCAAGGATTGCGAAGTGACCTTTACGAAGGCACTTTTGAGCTTTAAGGAACGAGATAATACCGGTGACTGTTCCACCTTTTTCACCTTGAACTGTTAGCACTTCACCTTCCTTGAGTGGAATACGAATCACTTTTTCTTGACATAAAATTTCAGCTCGGTTTTCAGATAACCAATCCATTCCTACTATGACGTCGAAACTACCAATCGGGAAAGGCATAAGATCGATTCCTATCGTATGGCCAGTTAGCTCTAACTTACAGTCCTTAACTATCTGAGTCGTATCATGAAGTTTACCATTCGCTAACTCTACCACATATGTAGCATCTAAGTCAATCGGTTTAGCATTAATTAGTTTAGCAAACTTAGTGGAAATAAAACTTCTTTCAGCACCAGAATCAAACAATACAGTAGCAAAGAAACCATTTAGCATAAATTTACCGTTAATCACGTTGGCGTCGTTGCGAGCTTCTCCTTGCCCCATAACAAAAGCTCTTCCCCTGCCGTTACCATTCCCGTTGTTACCATTCCCGTTGCCATTACCTCCGCCATTACCATTCCCACCATTGTTTCCCTGATTACCATTTCCCTGTCTTCTCAACTGTGGGCAGTCCCTTTTAATGTGGCCTTGAGCACCACATTCATAGCAGTTCCCATTACCATTTCCTCTGGGAGCTTCATTGTTGTTGTTTCGGTTCTGACCATTGTTGTTTCCATTGCCCCGGTTGTTTCCATAGTTGTTGTTGTTGCCATGATTGTTGTTGTTGTTTTGCCTTGGGCGGTTTTGTTGCTCAGGTAAAATTGCCCAACAGTCTTTTGCTTCGTGGCTTTTCTTGCCACATCTTTCACAGTTCAGACTCCTTCTACAAATACCAGCGTGATGCTTCCCACACTTGTTACACATGGGCAGGTTACCCTTGTAGTTACTTTGACCATTACCGCCCTGGCGGTTGTTTCCACTGTTGTTCCCAGACCTTTTGTTTTGGCCCTGGAAGTTATAAGGACCTCCCTGTGCTGTTTCCAACACTCTGATTGTTCATTGAGTTTTCAGGAGCTTCATCATCAGCTTTTCTTTTGCCACTTAAGGCAGTCTTCTCTGAGGCTTTTGCAGGGAGCGTACCTTTCTCAATTTCCTGATCAGTAAGCTTGTGAGCCAAACGGATGGCTTGCTGTACAGTTGCGGGGTTGCTGGCGGTCACTAGTCCTTTGATTTGAGGCGCGAGGCCTTCCAAATAACGCTCGATGCGTTTGAACTCAGCATCCACCATTGTGGGGCACAAGACCGCGTACTCATGGTAACGCGCAGTATACTGTTCAACTTCAGACCCTATCATTTTCAGATTCAAGAATTCACCCTCTAACTTCTTCACTTGGTCACGGGGACAGTACTCCTCCATAACCAATTCCTTAAACGCTTCCCATTCCATACCATTAGCCGCATCTAACCCGATCATCTGGATTTCGGCATTCCACCAGGTGAGAGCAGCTCCCTCGAAGGTGCCAGTCGCATATTTCACTTTGCTCTCAGCAGGACAGTTGCACATAGAGAAGACCTTCTCAGACTTCTCGATCCACCTGAGGAGTCCTACCGCTCCTTCCTCGCCGGAAAACGTCATCGGCTTGCAGTCCATAAAGGACTTAAACGTACAGTGATGGAGGTTTCCTGATGCATAAATAGTTCGGGTTTTAAGTTTAAACAAGTCAAATTATAATCGCTTTTGTGCCTTAACCGGCATAATAATTACCCTGCGCGGCGAATGTAGCTTGGACGGCTGCCACTGCGGCTTGCACGTGCTCGTTTATCATAGCTTGCAGTTGTGCAGGTGTCAGGTTAATGTTATTCCTTCCGTGTCCTCTTCCAGGCATTTTCTGGACAGTTAAAGTAGCCAGTGTTCAGTCACAGTTATACCCTATACATATCCCATAATATGTATATTATCAATTTCCCGTTATCCCACTATTAGTCCAGAAAAATTTTCGTGCAAAATTGAGGCGTCGTCGGAGAACGTCTTAAGTCGTAAGTACTATCGTCGAAAGTCGGCTTTCCCATAAAAGTCACCGTCGGCGTAGTCATCGTAGTAGAAATCAGGACGTAGCGTGTAGCATCGTTTCGTTGTCGCTTTCCCCCGGAATAGTGTGCGTATTAGCGTTCGCATTTCGTATTCGTGTGTGAAATTTTCCTAAGGTTTTCCGTTAGACTACTTAGACACGGTCTATATATATATATATATATATATATATATATATAGATATATACGTACGAAACATTTACTTACACAGCAGAGCGAGTATCCCAGGTTGGCACGTGAAGAATTTTTGTTTTGGGAATTTGTTTGTTCGTTTGTAACTAAGGTTTCAAGTTGCAGTTTCCAAATCGTTTTTCAAAAATGAATCCAGTTCTCTGCAACTTATGGCTCTGATACCAATCTGTCACACCCCCAATTAACCACTAACGGAGTTTATACCGTTAAGGGGTGCGAGCAAACCAGGACCACAACCATTAGTTACAAATACTAAACGAATCAGAGTAAAGTCCAAACATATCATCATAAATAAAGTCTCGAAATACGCAGCGGAAAATATTGTCTTAGCACTAACCACGTGCTTTACAAAGATCATTGTTTTGAATTCTCAATTTGGTTTAAACAAAAGTAAAATATCTTCATGTGCCATGCCAACCCGCTCCGGATACTCCTCAGCGATCTGCAAAAGTTTAAACCACGCAAGTGTCAACCTAACGGTTGGTGAGTTCACAGTGGGCTTGTCACGCAGTGGCCCGGTCACATAGTCATAATTGTATCAACATATACTTATGTAATATTCATTTGTTGAAAAGCAATGCTCAGTGATAATACGCCAGTCCATAATCATGGTAGCGTGATTTAGTAAAAGTATTGTCCGTAACATACGTTATCGGGTATGTACTAGTTTTGTAAAATTAAAGTGCTCAACCGATATCGCGGGTAGCTAATCCGTTGTTCCATGCACTAAGGAAGTTTGTACCAAAGCTGACTAATAAGTATTGTAGTGGCATCGCCATCATCTATTTTGTTTTGCGGACATACGTCATCGCGGCTTTGCCTCCCCCGTGTCCTCTCGGGACCACGGTCAGATAGGCTGATATTGTACCTCCGTGCACCTCCAGTGTCACGAGGCGGAGTTTGTCAAACTCCAGTAGATCTACCCAACATCCCCTCGCTTTACAATTAATGGTACAATTAAGTTGAGGACTTTTTCAGTTATAAGGCAATCCTTAGAAATCATGTGATATCATGTGGTTTAGACTTTAACATACACTAGCCATATTAAAACGTTTTACCGGATTCTCATGAATCTCAAAATGTTTTCAGTTTCGTTTCAGAAATAGTTTGTTTAAGTTCCACAAGTGTTTCCCATAAAACACTCCAAGTTTATCAAAGAGGTGCGTGGCACTCATAAGGTTTCGAGTTCATAAAAGAGGTGCATAGCACTCATAAGGTTGTCAGCATTGTTTTTCATTAAGTTATTCAGTGTGTCCCAAACGGGCTCACAGTAAACGGGTTAGTGACACTCACCTTTGGTTGCACTGCTACACTTGCTAAATAATCCAAGTATGATTGCTTATCGAAGACCTAAGAACACGTTTAGGTCTTAAGTATTAGTTGCGTGTCTAATCTTTAACTTAACGTCACTATGGCCCATAACATAGCACGTTGGAACTACGACTCGACATACCGACACACGACACCGATGGTTGATCATAAAAGAGGGTTCACATAATTCAGAAATCAAGGCGTGTTTCATTATTGCATAATCATGTAAGTCATGGCAAAACATTCAAATAAGTTGTACAAGTTTGGGTTTTTGGTCTTGGCACAGTTTCGCTATACAGTTTCGCTATAGTTTCGCTACCTAGTTTCGCTACACAGTTTCGCTGTGTGCACGGGCAGCATTTTCGCTGGGTAATACCCGATGACACAGTTTCGCTAGCTAGTTTCGCTCGAAACTGATGACACAGTTTCGCTAGCATAGCTTCGCTCGAAACTGGTTTGAACTTTCGTTCAGGGACAAGGTCTATGGTTGTTTCGCTCGGTAGTTTCGTTACTAAATTTCACAGGCGACACTATAGTTTCGCTATATAGTGTCGCTGGATGAATATTCGAAGGGTTTGCGAAACTACAATTTCGCCTAAAGAAGGCCCAATTTCGCTAGTCGCTAAAAACCCATAAATTTGACTGAAAATCTTTCTAATAGCTTCCATACTTCATATAATTCATTATCTAGCATGTATAACCATTCACCAACATTAAACAGTAAGATTTAACACCTTAAACATGGATTCTCATCATCAAGTCATCAAGAACACATTTTAAGCATAAAATGACCTAACTAGCATAAATCTTCATTATGGAATGATTTTACACGTAAAGTTGCAGGCTTTATAACAGATCTAACATCCCTAAGCATCATACTAGAAGATCAGGCCATTACATGGAGGTTTAGGCATGCTTTTTAAGAAAACACATAGGATATGCATGAAAAAATAGTTTTGGAGACTCACGGTTTGATCTAGGATCCGAGTGGGTGATGTCTCGAGGCTGAGATCACGGCGGCTCGTGGTGGTTCTCGGCTGACCAGAATCTCAGGAGAGTGTGTGTGTGTTTTGGAGAAATGGTGTAAGTAATGAGGTTTTAGGGTTTTATAAAATATATAGATCAGGAGCTAGTTTCGCTGGCAGTTTCGCTGGCCAAGCGAAACTGACTCTGAATTCATGTGAATCAAAAGTTTGGCGACCGATACCGAGCGAATCTACAGTTTCGCTCGATAGTTTCGCTGGCAACCAAAAGAGGCCAGTTTACATTCTAAGCAAGATAAGCACAATCCATGAATTTTTCATGCTATTAATAATACTAAATCATGCGTTTAAATCACATTGCACATAATGACAATAAACACATAAACATATAACACAAGTGGTCGGGTTCGGTGATCAACCAAAGGTCATGGACGTATTCAGTCTAGTTAAGCATTAGTTACTAAGTTAACACTCATAACGTAACTAACGGAGATTGTCTAACGGAAGTTAACCTTGGAATTCTCGGATGTCACAAGGTCGGATCGACGGCGACTTGTAGCTGGCTTGGGGATCGCAACAGCAAGGGAGGAGAGAGGGAGAATTAGGGTTGTGGTTTTGTTACATCTCAAGCAATCCACTCTCCTCCCTATTTTATTATTAAAATCGCGGACCGGGGCATACGTGGACTGGGCCCGGTCGCGATCCTATCCACATCACCATTCTGATCAGTCTGTTAGTTCGATAACAACTGATCGGTCAGTTTAATTAAATTTTGAGCGTTTTAGAGCGAAATTGTTTTTTTCGTTCAATTAAATAAATAAACAAATATTTATTTAATTAATTAAATCGTTCGTTTAATACTAACTAACCGGTAATTAGATTTTAAGTCCGTTGACCCGGGTGTAACTCTTACGGGTCAATATCGGGTCGGGTACGTTAATTTGTCGGGTCAGGACACCATATTTCCAAAAGTCTCCCACTTAGACTGAACGCGACAGTTTAACGAGGGTAGTCAGAGGAACTCTAGCTATGCATGGCTACACCAACCAATATCGACACTTTAAGTCGTCAGCCAAAGTATATCTGATTGTAAATCAAGCAGACTGATGACTTGTGCATTCATTTTCATATATTCATTTCTGTATAAGACATTGATGAATTATTAGACATGGACTCTCATATATGATTCATCGATTATCGTTCTCGATATAATTCGAAGTGATCCAACAAACACACGGTAAGTTTGGATGAGGCCTTACACTTATCAATTGGAATCAACGAGGGCGCTATCATGTCTAACTGTTGCCGAAACAAGAGTACAGAATCCCTTGTTGAGGCATACAG
Source organism: Deinandra increscens subsp. villosa (assembly GCA_039602395.1). Taxonomy (NCBI): domain Eukaryota; kingdom Viridiplantae; phylum Streptophyta; class Magnoliopsida; order Asterales; family Asteraceae; genus Deinandra; species Deinandra increscens. The sequence continues at coordinate 16,343 of JBCNJP010000268.1, read as the reverse complement.
CTCCCACTAAACTTCAGATCCATTCTCCAGAGTAACCATTATAGTTGGCAGTTACGCGACAACGTTAGGCTACAATCAAAGAATGTTCCTTAGTAGACGGAAGTTCGAATATGCGTCTCATGTTTAAGGATACATTAGAGTGTGCATTAATCAAGCAAGCAAGACGTCCATGTTTGCATTGAATGGTGCGAGTTACGTCCAACGTATTCAGTAATGAGGTCTGTGAGTTTGAACGTTAAACGGCTTTAAGGTTCAAGTAGTCACAATAGTCTTACTTTAGAGCAGCTCCCACTGACGTAATCGACTATGGACATTTAGAACAACAACTTGTTGTTCAAGGAATAAACGTATTAATATTGAACACAGTTATGGGATTCATTATCACATAAGACAGATGGGATAAGAATAATATAGAGAACTGTTAATGTTCATACATCCAGATACTAAATCAAAACATGTCTTAAGCTAATCTAAGCCCTATCGCTTCTCTGTGGCGTATATGAGAATCTTGAGTCATTGGCTTAGTGAAGGGATCAGCTAAGTTTTGATTTGTGTGTACTTTGCTTATTTCAATTTCATTTCGGTCGACTACTTCTCTAATGTAGTGGAATTTCCTCAGGATGTGCTTGGCCTTCTTGTGAGAACCTTGCTCTTTGGCTTGAGCTATAGCACCTATGTTATCGCACAGCATCTCGATTGGCTGCCTAATGCTTGGCACGGCATCGAGATCGGATATAAATTTATTCATCCATACAGCTTCCTTAGCAGCTTCTAAGGCGGCTATGTATTTGATTCAGTAATAGAATCTGCTACTACTGGTTGTTAGAGCTTCTTCAGGAAACAGCCCCTCCATTAAGAGTGAAAACAAATCCCAACTACGAGCGAGAGTCATCTCAGTCAATCTGAAAACTGGCATCAGTGTAACACCGTACAATGATCTCTTCATCAACACCTCCGTATACGAGAAACATATCACTGGTGTTTCTCAAGTATTTCAGTATGTTCTTTATAGCCGTCTGGTGAGCTAGTCCTGGCGTTTGTTGGTATCGACTAGTCACGCTCAGTGCAAACGAGGCATCCGATCGTGTGCAGAGCATGGCATACATGATAGATCCAATAGCAGAGGCAAATGGGATTGATGCCATTTGGCTTATCTCTTGTTCCATTTTAGGAGCTTGAGATTTGTCCAAGATTGTTCCCTTACTCATGGGAACGGATCCTTTCTTGGAGTTGCTCATGTTAAACTGTGATATTATCTTATCGACGTATGTGTTTTGACTGAGGCCCAAAAGGCGCTTAGATCGATCTCTGTGAATTTTAATTCCCAGAATGTAAACGGCTTCTCCAAGATCTTTCACAGCGAAACAAGATGAAAGCCATTTCTTAACTTCGTTAAGCATGGGTATTGTTTCCTATGATCAGTATATCGTCTACGTGCAGTACGAGAAACGATATAGCGCTCCCACTTTCTTTTCTGTAAACACAAGGTTCATCTTTATTTTGATCAAAACCAAACTCTTTGACCTTTTGATCAAAAAGAAGATTCCAGATTCGAGATGCTTGCTTAAGTCCATAAACGGACTTGCTTAGTTTGCAAACCTTATTTGGATTCTCTGGATCAACAAAACCATCAGGGTGAACCATGTAGACATCTTCTTCGAGTTCTCCGTTTAGGAAAGCGGTTTTAACATCCATTTTCCATATCTCATAGTCATAGTATGCTGCTATGGCAAGGAGAATCCTGATCTATTTGATCATGACAACGGGTGAGAAGGTCTCATCATAGTCAATCCCTTGGGTTTGAGTGAAACCTTTCGCTACAAGCCGTGCCTTTTAGGTTTGCACATCTCCATGCATGTCAGTTTTTATTTTAAAGATCCACTTGCTCCCTACTGCCCGCGAACCGGGGGTAGCTCAATCAAGTCCCAGACATGATTGTCACGCATGAACTGCATCTCAGTGTTCATGGCTTCAAGCCATTTGTCAGATTCTGGATCTGACATAGCATCTTTGTAATTAGTAGGCTCATCATTAGAATTAGCTACTAACAGAACGTCAAAGGCTTCATGATAGCCAAGGTATCTTTCAGGCTCTTTGCGTGTCCTTTCGCTTCTGCGAACGCTAGCGCTTGTGCTTGGATCTAATGGTGCAACAATCATTTGTCGGTCAGATGCAGTGACCGTTTCAGGGTTAGATGTGTCTTGAATCTCTTTAAGATCCACTGGATCACTATTTGTTCCTCGAGTAAGGAATTTTTTCTCAAGGAACTTACCCTTCCTTTTGATGGAAATAGTATTAGCACCAGGATGGTAAAAGTAATAGCAGGTATTACCATAGTATCCAACAAAAGTTACCTTTTCGCCTCGAGGATCGAGCTTGTTGTCAGATTCGCTTGTGACATAAGCTTCACATCCCCATACCCTGAGGTATGATAGTTTAGGAGAAGATCCATGTCATATCTCATATGCGGTCTCGTCTACTTTCTTGGTCGGTGCCAGATTTATTAGGCGAGCAGCGGTTAAGATGGCATACCCCCAGAAGGAGTGTGGCAAGTTGGTCCTGCACATCATCGATCGAACCATATTTAGCAGAGTTCGATTCCTCCTTTCACTCACGCCATTTAACTGGGGTGTGCCGAGAGGAGTAGGTTGCGAAACGATTCCACATTCCTTGAGATGATTGAGGAATTCAGCGCTTAGGTATTCGCCACCTCTATCAGATCGAAGTACTTTAATAGTTCGATTCAGCTGATTCTGTACTTCGTTTTGAAACTCCTTGAAATTGTCAAAAGTTTCATGCTTATGTTTCATCAGATAAACGTAAGCATATCTGTTGTAGTCATCGATAAAAGTCACGAAGTACCGTTCACGATTTCTCATCTTGTTCGAAAGGGCCCACACATGTCGGTGTGAATAATGCCTAACAATCCTTGGGCCCGTTCTCCTGTATAGGTGAAGGGTGACTTGGTTAATATACCCGATAAGCACGCTTCGCATTGATCGAAGGAAACAGCATCTTGGGACTCGAGAATCCCGGCAGTTTGTAGCTTCTTAATGCGAGCCTTGCTTATGTGACCAAGTCTATGGTGCCATAACGAAGACTCGTTATTATCAGCTTTGCTTCTTTTAGAAACATGATAGAGATGATCATTTGTTTGAACTTCTATCTCATATATGCCATGTCGAGGTTTAGCCTCAAAATAAAAGATATCATTAAGGTAAGTATTAAATGAATTTATACCGAAAACCTTGTTCAAACAACGAAGAGACAGATATAATGTTTCTGGATAAACCAGGTGCATATAAACAGTTAACTAATGTAACTACAAGGCCAGTCTGGCATGAAAAATAATATGTTCCGGTAGCAAGTACTTGGACTCTTTTCCCGTCACCAACGATGAGGTCCATGACGCCTTGATCTGTCTTCTTCCACTTCTTAGGTTCCTGCAAAAACATGAACGATGTGGTAACGACATCCATTATCAAATACCCATGAATTGGAGGAAACAGTGAAAAGTTTAATAACGTGTATTGACATACCTGATGAGCAACCCTTGTTGGGGTTCTTGGTCATCTTCAGCTTTGCAAGATGAACGGGACGGTTACGACGCAGTGTCCCGTCTTGTTGCACTCATAGCACAGGCGTTCCTCGGGAGGCGGCGCCTGTGGTTTCATGCCTTTGCCTTCTTGAACCTTCTTGGTCTTGGAAATTTTAGTATTAGCAACTCTGAGCACGTCCGACATGAACCTGATCTTCACGTTGGGTATCAACGGAATAACCTCCTCGATCGTCTGTGCCGAACAATTAATCGCAAGAATGCGATAATGTTTCGGTAGAGATCTGAGCACTACATCAAGAACCATCCCGTCAGAGATGGAGTAGCCGAGTTCGATCACCCTGTCGCGATACGCTTTCATCAGCATGACATGATCGTATGGTGAGGACTCGCTCGCCATGGAGCAGTTCACAAATTGTGAAAGTGCCTCAACTCGCTCAGTCCTTTGGCCCAACTCAAATAAATCTTTGAGTTTAAGCATGATGTCATAAGCATTCATCCCTATGAAATTGTACCGATAATCCTGAGTCATGCTAGACAACATCAAGTCAGTGATGTCCTTATCATCGTCGGTGTGCTTTTGGAGCTCAGTTCGCGAGTTCTCATTTAGCAAGTAAGATGGAATACTCACGATAGGTCGATCAATAACATAGAGTTTTCCGAAGATCCTTAAAAGGTTCCTCAGGTTAGTCTGCCATGCGAGAAATTCAGTCTCAGTGAAGGGGTCGAGTTGTACCATTGAACTTAATGGAGGTGAGTTTTCATTATCCTTCTGAAATAAGCAAAGTAGATTTAAATTAGTATTTTCGATGTTTTATTTTTCTTAAAAATAAGTTGATAAAGTTTATTTTTAAGAAAACGAGGATTTGTTTAGGCGATGTAATTTCAACTAACATAAATTAATTCGAAAGAGTAAATACTATAATTTAGAATGTGTAATTCATTCAAATAAACAAGTGAGTATTAGAATTTAATTTAAATAAATTATTATTCAATTCAAATAACAAAAGTTTAATTTACATAAATAAAAAAATAATAATTACAAAAATTAAATAAATTTAAACTCAAAGCTTTTATTTATAATTGAAATTTCACGATTGTTACAGTCTCCCCTACTTAAAGAAATTCCGTCCTGTAACTTACGCAAGGAAAACTGTTGGATAAACTAGGAATACATAGAATTGTCAAAATGTACAAGTCATGCCTTGTTCTAAGGAGTTGTGTGGGGATGAATGATCGGGTTTGTGTGGCGACTATTTCGACAAGTCACAAGTAATGAACATTCACGCGAGAAATGTTTGTGTATCTAGAATTGAGAGTGCGTGATGATAGATGATTGAGTTGCTTAAGGAAGAGTTTACCCATGCAAAGTTTGAGTTTCTAAAAAAATGGGTTGCATCTCTAGAGTTTTGTAGTATTCTGTAAGTTTTGGTGATTGGTTTGTAGTGGTCAATAAATATCAGACAGTATCAAAGCTCACTAGTATGACCATTATTGATTACTGGGTTATATAATAAATAAAGACTTGTGATACATAAGGTATAAAATTATGCTAAAGAGTTAATACCAACAATAGGTCAAGGTCAATAACACAGAACTTTTAGTGACCCGAATAACGTTACTCTTGACGACATGACAATAACACTTATATATAGGATGTACCAGCGGCTTATCCACCATGCCCTTGTCATATCTTATTCGTCTCGTTATCCAAAATCACCCTAGATTCCATACCGTGTCACACAATAAGACTTACTATGATTCACATGCACCGAATGTTATAATAACGTGTGCACCTGCAATTAATCGTTCGTTGCATATTCCGCATAGCTTGCCTTGTTGTGTGGGGGTCAATATAAAACTTAAAACTCCTAAATCATAGTTGTTTCACGCACAAATAATGTTCATGAGAAACCAAATAGTTAACACTCACAGGTAATAAGTCATGTGTAGCTATGTTTAAGGAAATGCAAGCATGTTCATGAAATAATCCAAGTTCATATGTAATGAAATGTCAATGAAGTGTATATAAATTCACAAATAGATGGTTATCGTAGTGGAACGTCAAGTTCCCATTTAATGGATGTCAATAAAGTATATAACCGTGCTAGGGCTTGTCCTCGGTGCGATTCTTAGTCTCACTTCCAAAACACCATCAGTGCTTATATATAGGGTGTACCGCAGCTAACCCACCCCAGCTAACCCACCACACCTTTGGTATTTTAGAGGCGTACTAGTCGTCTACCGATACTACCCTTCTAGTAAATACCAGTGTGATAAACGGGATGATCAAACTAGTAAGATTCACTCAAGGTTCTTGCAAAGTCATGCTAATAAGGTACATGGATAATTAATCTAACAAGATTCATGTATGATTAACATAAGAAACCAGGTTTTATTCATGGCAAAAGTCAATCGACCAGGCAAAATTAAACTTAACAAAGTGTATGAAAAATCAGTCTAACAATTATTCAACGATAACTGACTAATATGACGTAGGTAAAAAATCAGTCGTCGATGTTTGCGAATAACTCGAGGAATTTCATATTTGAAGATATTCAACTATCAGTGTTTGTCGTAACGACGTTTGGGTCCGGACAAGCTTCAGGTGCCCCGAGCATAAAAACTCGACCTCGGGTGGCTTGATTGTTGTGAGTCAAATTGGGACATTGATTCCTGAAGTGATTAGGACTCCCGCATTGGTAACAAGCACGGTTAAAGTTGTTGTATGGATCGGGTACAACTTCCAGGGTTTGATTTATTCCTACTGGAACAGTCCTACATACTTCAGCTAAGTGCCCGAATCTTCCACACTTGGTACACTTGCGGCATTGCATGCCAGAGGAATTGTGATAGCTACAGGTGGAGCACAAAGGATTTGGACCCTTGTAATTCGGTTTGGTGGCAATAGTGTTGGTTGGAGCCACAACTTTCACGGGAACAGTAGGAGTAACCAATGAATAGTTTCGAGTGTCCATTTTTCTCTTTTTGTTATTAGACTTGATGTTGCTTGAACTTGACCCACAATCATCTTTGTGTTTAATGGTTTCCTGTTTTAGTACCCTAGTCTTGACCATTTCAGTTGTCAGAGTTCCAGCCAACTTGATGGTAGCTGAGAGAGTGGTAGGGTTCACAGATATCATAACTATACGCATCGCCTCGAGAAGGGCATCGATGTAGTAGTCGATCGCCGTTTGTTCAGGAGTCACCGAGTGAGGGACAAGCAAAGCGAGCTCTTGGAACCGAGATGATCAGCTCCTTTCATAGTGAGACCCATGAACTCGGCCTCTAAATTCCTCATTTCTGACCTTGGACAAAACTCCTCTGTTAACAAAGTCTTGAACGTATCCCAAGTCAAATCATGAAGAACCTCGCGAGTCTTGGCTCTTATATGGGTATTCCACCAAGTTAGAGCCCCTTTTATGAAAGTACTAGATGCATACTTGACCCATTGAGCTTCGGGACAATTGCACATGTTTAGCGTAGCTTCCGTTTTCTCGAACCATTGGAGGAAACCTGTCGCCCCTTCGGTTCCAGCAAATTCAGTGGGCTTAGAAGCCGTAAATAGTTTGTATGAGCTTTCGGCTCCACCAGGGTTAGACCCCTCTCCATTTTCATTAGTGCGTACGATGGTTCGGGTTTGAATGGTTTCATTGAGCTGGTTGACCATGTTGGGAAGGATTGTGTAAGTCCCGAAAACGGTCCGAACGCGATATCTAACCTCGATTGAGAGTGTGGAATCCAAACAATCGAGTGATTCAAGTATAATCGAAAAGTATTAAGAAGAACAATTGAAAATAGTTAAACACGCAAACCGAATGGAAGAACACTTGATTAGAAACCTTGGTTGCAATACACAGGATCGAAATTCTCTATGAAGAATTTCGATAATCACCTTGAACCCTTCCCACAATCAAGAACCTATTCTAGTGATTAGAGAGTTCTATTTATAGGAGATGACCAACTTGACAAATAAGTCATCCTCCTTGCCCTAATTAGCTTAAAATTCCCGTATTGGACCATATAAGCCCAATAAACTCCCTCTAAACACTTTCTAATTGAGCCCAAACACCTCTAAAATGACCCAGTGACCTAATATACCCACAACACAACTAATTTTCACCTATTCTATCACATAGGCCTTCAAAATAGTCCGCCAATAAACTATTTAATACACAAGCCACAAATTATTCCCTTACAATATTCCCCTTGGCTTGTGATATTAAATGTCTTCTACTTTTAATCTTCAGACTTGCAGTCTTCTCCTTGGCTTGAACATGGGTTGATGAAGATTCTTTTCTTTTACAATCTTTATTGGGCAGCATGTGGGATGTTTGATGGCTCTCTCTCTTAATCAGCATCAGCTTGAACTTCAAATGATAAACACGTAATGAGAGGAGGATTCTCAAATACTTGCTTCTTCTTGGAAAATGTGGAGTCCTTGCTGAGTCAGTAGTAACTGTCTTGACTTGACATTAACTTCAGAGGATAAATTTTGAAACCTCTGTTTTGGCATTCTTGAATGTAGATCTTGAACTGACGTCATCTAGCTTCCCCTCAACATGCGAGCAGTGTCTTTTGAGTCTTTGGAAGCTTTACTTGAACAACCAACAAACTTCCCCTAAGCATAGGGTAAGTCCTTTTCCGGCTGGTTCTTCAACTTAATCAGTAGTAGAGTTCTTTCTTTGGTCAACTGAGTCCTTGACCTTCTTGTCCATGAGTTCTCTTTTCCACTTAACCTGTCATGCACAACATGGAACAAACACTAACCAGCAAATGATGACTGGTTACTGGGTTAGCAGGAGATCGACATAATTTAACACAAACCCTAACATTAATTACGGGTTTCCTTTAAATACTTCCCCTGAACCCAATGACTCACTTCACATTTTCTCCCCCTGAGATTCTGGACGGGTGATACTTTCTTGCACAAAACCCATAAAAACTTATTAAAACCTTTAAATTAACCTGGCCATTGTTGAAAAATAAACAATAAAAACTTAAGATAACTAAAAAAAACATACCAAATTACTAAATGAGAAGGTGTTATTTGGGATCAAACCGTATGAATCTGACCAAGGAACCCTTTTCAGCTTCTGTTACTCGAACACGTCCAGGTGATTGCCAATATACTGATCCACTTTAAACTCAAACCCTTTTCTTATTCAGGTTGTTTCTCTTTTTATTATCTTTTAAGGTGCATTAGTTATAAACAGCAAGTGGGTTTCAACAAATCCTAGGTACATGTTATTGCACACTATCAAGCATATAAATTCCCTACCACATATTTTCACAACCTAAACCAGAAGTTTGAAACTGAGCTCGAGACTTGGTTGAGAAGAGAAAGAACAGATCACATAGATTTTTTCGGTATAATATACAAGTCAACTGAATTTTTGATAATGTTCTCATCAGTGAAAAAGGCTGAGGGTTTTGGACTCTTGAGGGTCTCTTTTGATGTGCTCTTTGGCATCTTTTAGGTGTATATTATTTTTAATTAATTTTTTTTTAATTTTAGATGATCTAGAAGTACGTATATATGGACAACTCCAGGTCATTGCTCACGCAAAGCAGAGGAGAGCCTTACATACATGCGAAGCATCCCCAGGTCATTCCTCACGCAAAGCAGAGGGGACACCGACTTTTTGAGCTCAATTTCACACTCTTGGAGAGAAGCGTGTGTATCAGGAACTTGAACATGTAGTCAAATAGAAATGCAATTAACCTAAGTGCTGTTACCCAACAAACTGCCATACGTTATCTTTAAGTGTGTAACGCATACCTTTTCAGATTAAAGAGCCGAGCCTACCAACATATCACCATGGATCATGTCTTTCATGTCTGCCTTTTTTTTACGCGTGTCAGCCATCTCCAAGACGGAAATTTATTTCACTTCCCACCTTCTAAAGGAAACAAAAGATTAAAAATTAAAAAATACAATTTAATTTTGAGGGGTCAACAATTTCATATTTTCTATTCTTCTCCTTGCTTTTTGATTTTTAATAACAACACACATTTTTTCTTTTCCTTTTTTTTTTTGACTTGAACACACTGACACATCACTAAACATCGACTCACTAAACACAATTGGCCAAGTTAACCTTCAAAGTTTATCTTTTGAAAAATTTCAAAAATGGGTTTTATTTAATGCACTACCAGACTTCACATCAAATTAGCCAAGAAACAAACAATCAAGACGATACCTTGTTGATTTCACTAGATTTACCTCTTACCAGAAGAACATCCCTACTATTGAAAATCTGTATGTCTGTAGTTGAGAGACGCCTTCTATCTTGTGCCTAGAACAATCACTTTCAAAAACAAATAAGTTAATGGAAGTCCTCCTTGACTGTTCCTGCACAAGGTGAGAGATCAATTAGCCATAAGTACCTAGGCCATTGTGGTTCTAGGTATACCTAAAGAGTCGGTGAAAGAAATTTCTTTTAAAAACATTCCCTTGGTAACATCAGGGATTGGGGGTGTGGCTGCCTTGGTTGGACTGAGAATGTCCTTTTTGTTGACATCTCTGGGTTGGTGATTTTCTTTCCCAAAAACCTGTGGTTTTCTCGGTGGTGAATTTTTAGTTTCATTTTTATTTAGAAATTTTACCTCTTGAAACTGTTTGGAGTGTTTTTTATACACTCCAGTAGGCTTGAAAGACAGGTTTACCACTTTTGAAACATTCCACCTGTCATCCTTCCTCAAACCATTTGATTTAGCTGAACCAACTGGATTTGGATGGATGGGTGATTTTGAAACAGATTTGAAAACTGCTTTTGGGGATTTAACAGATTTTGGTCTCCAAGTTGTTTTAACAAATTTCTGAGATGCTTTGTTTTCTTTAAAAATGGTCTTTGGCCGTTGCTTAGGAGCCTTGGGTTTCTGCTGTACTTTGTGACTCTGAGGTGCTTGTTTCTGCACCTTGGGTTTTCATGGATCGGGCCTTGAAGTTGGGTCACTTTGTTTTTTGGTCCTTGGACTGGGTCTCTGATGAACCCTTTTGGGATAATAGGGTTTATAAGGCCGGTATAAACAGTTTCTTGCCACGTGTCCTGATCTACCACAGACATGGCAAGATTGTTTCTTTGGGTATGCGGGAGCCTGTGGTTGGTTACGCCCAGTGGAAATCCAAGTTGGTTTTGAAAAATTTTTGTGGATCCAATGGGTTTTACCATGGGGCTTTGTGGTTAAAATGTACTCCCGCTGAACCGGCTTAAACTGGTAATATGCAGAATTGATTTCTGGGTACGGGACAAAATCATGAGGTCTAAGGTCCCGCACTTTCTGCACATTTTGGTCATGACAGTCATTCTTATTTTCAGTAGGTTTCACACCCATCACCCCACCATTTGTGAGTTTGGGACCAGCAACCTGTGGTCCCTTATCCCTTCTTAAAATTTTAACAGTTCTTAAGGGTTTCACAGCTTTAGCATCACATTTACCAAAAGTAAACACACCACAATCAGACGATTTTGCAAACAAAACAGACTCAGAAGTTGTGGACTCAGACTGAACAGACGATTCAAGTTTTTCAAAATTAAAATTTTTGTGAAAATCATTAGAACTGGAACTCTCAGAAGACTCCTTGCTATCCACTACCCCTGCTTCTTTATTATCTTTATCTGCACAACAAGTGGAACTGTTAGTAGTGTTAGAAACAGGAGCAGAAATTTTAATGGGGCATGCAGCAAGTTTCTTTTCTATTTCAGCCTTAGCTTCTAAGGAGGTCTTTGGACACTCATAGTCTGAGATCATTTCATGCCTCAAAGGCATCGGTACTGTATGAGTGTATTTTTCATCTTTTACCTCAGTACCGAGACCCAAACCAGAGTTGGCTTTTAGATGTCGCATTCGAGCATCTGTGTTATAGAAAAGAGGACTAGCCTTCATCATTTCTGACACAATTTTATCATTTCGTTTAACTTTGGTTTGTGATGTTTCTAATTTGGCTTTAAGTTGTTCAACTTCAGATTTTAATGTGTCAATTTCTTCATTAGCAATTCTAAGATATGTAGTTTTATCACTCAATTGCCTTTGAAGATTCTTAATATCGACTTTGGCAGCTTCTAGTTTTTCACTTAATGTTTTACTCCTACCTTTGTACTCTCGCAGGTCTCTATCAGATAGTTCACGATTTAACGTTTCATTAAAGAACTTACGTTGCCAGTCTTGAGATTCATTAATTGTAATTTGGCATTTAGGGTTAGAACATACCTCATTGTTGCTGGTAGATACAGAATTACCTGGTAGAAAGGATGCCATGAATGTCTTTGATTGAATGACATGGGAATTGATTTGATCAGATCGGATTGAAAATGGTGGATCAAAAAGTCTCAACAGGATCGGAAAGTCAGGTTCGGAAATGAGATTTTTTTTTATTATTACCGAAAAGAGGGTTTTCGATCAAAAAACTGAATGGATCAAAAAGTGGACTTTTGATCGAAAAGTGGACTTCTTGATCGAAAAGTGGACTTCTTAATCGAAAAGTGGACTTTTTGATCGAAAAGTGGACTTTTTGATCGAAAAGTGGACTTTTTGATCGAAAAATGGACTTTTTGATCGGGCAGAGTTTTGGCTCAATTGAAAAGCCTATGACTAGTCGAAAAGTATACTTTTCGATCAGAGTGAACAGGGACTAGCCACAGTATCTGATCGAAAAGCTGGTTGGCTGATCGTAAAGCTGTTTGGCCGATCGAAAAGCCTCAAAAAGGGACTTTCTGACTGGAGACAAATGATCGAAAAGACACGAGGGGTCTTTCTCGATCACAGGAAAGCGATAGAAAAGACTTTTTGATCGAAAGGTCGATCAAAAAGCTGTTGTGCGGATCAAAAAGTGCTCAAAACACATGCAAATCACCACGAGAACTCCTGTTTTGCGTCCAAACCTGCAAAAATACTTTCGAGTGTGCTAAAAACTAAAAATCACCAATAAAGCTCAAATCGTTAGTTCACAAGACCTTGAATCTGATATTGCGAGAGCCTCGAAACTTGCGTTTCTTGGCTCTGATACCAATTGTAAGTCCCGAAAACGGTCCGAACGCGATATCTAACCTCGATTGAGAGTGTGGAATCCAAACAATCGAGTGATTCAAGTATAATCAAAAAGTATTAAGAAGAACAAATGAAAACAGTGAAACACGCAAACCGATTGGAAGAACACTTGATTAGAAACCTTGGTTGCAATACACAGGATCGAAATTCTCTATGAAGAATTTCGATAATCACCTTGAACCCTTCCCACAATCAAGAACCAATTCTAGTGATTAGAGAGTTCTATTTATAGGAGATGACCAACTTGACAAACAAGTCATCCTCCTTGCCCTAATTAGCTTAACATTCCCGTATTGGACCATATAAGCCCAATAAACTCCCTCTAAACACTTTCTAATTGAGCCCAAACACCTCTAAAATGGCCCAGTGACCTAATATACCCATAACACGACTAATTTTCACCTATTCTATCACATAGGCCTTCAAAATAGTCTGCCAATAAACTATTTAATACACAAGCCACAAGTTATTCCCTTACAGATTGTATCCATTTGTTGGGAGATGATAGCGGCCAATTCGGTGGGATCCAATCACAGGAAACAAAAGATCCGAGGTAGATATGAAAAGCATAAGATAATAATAAGATGACGTTATTAGAATAACATCGTTGACTAATCAAAATTACGATTCCGTTTCACGGTATCACTTGAACTGTATGTTTTAGCCTATAAGTGTCATGTCCTCGAAAGGACCCCCAGGAAAGAGAGGTGAGTCACTTGGACTACTTATATACCAGATCTTTCCTTAGCCAGAACCTTCCGAAGATATAATGTCACACCCCCAAATTTACCACTAACGGAGTTTATACCGTTAAGGGGTGCGAGCAAACCAGGACCAAAACCATTAGTTACAAATACTAAACGAATCAGAGTAAAGTCCAAACATTCATCTTAAAACAGTTTAAGAGTTTACGGCGGAAAGAAGAACATGAGTATCTTAGCACTAACCACGTGCTTAAATTACAGAACATAAATGGTTGGTCAAATTCCCAAATTTAAGTTCAAAATGAAATAAGTAACTTCGGGTGCCATGCCAACCTCCGGTGGATACTCCTCAGCGATCTGCAAAAGTGAAAACCACACAAGTGTCAACCTAAGGGTTGGTGAGTTCACAGTGGGCATGTCATGCAGCGGCCCGGTCTCATAAGCGTATGTATCAACATATAAATAAGTATAGTTTTGCAAAACAATTGCCAAGCGTTGAATTATTGAATATGCACTAGTTAAGTAAAGATTAAAGCGGTCAACCGATATCGCGGGTAGCTAATCCGGTTTCCATGCACTAAGGAAGTTCGTACCAAAGCTGACGTAACAGAGTTCGGCATTTGCCGATGGTTTGTGCCTCCAGTTGTGTTCCTCATGGGACCCACAACTAAAATAGGCTGATATTGTACTCCGTTCGGCCTCCAACCGGTTGGCTACACATTTGTGTACCGCGAAGCAGGGTTTGTCAAACCCTCAGTAGATCTACCCAACATCCCCTCGCTTCGCAAATTAATGGTACTAAATTGTTGAGGACTTTTAAGTTTTAAGGCATCCTTAGAAATCATGTGATATCATTTGGTTTAGACTTTAACCTACACTAGTCATATTAAAACCGTTTATTCTGGATTTCATTTGAAATCCCAAAAGAGTTTAAGTGTCAAAATGGTTGTTCCGGATTTCATTTGAAATCCCAAATGAGTTTAAGTATTAAACAGTTGGTTGCGGATTTCATTTGAAACCCCAAGGATGGACAGTTGCAAGTGCTTCCCATAAAACGCTCCAACTTCCATAACAGATATCCCATTTGGCAATACCTCAAAATGTCAGCGTTGTTTTTCGTTAAGTAAATTCGTTGTGACCCAAACGGGCTCATGATTAACGGGTTAGTGAAACTCACCTTAGGTTGCTCAGCTTACACTTCAAATAATCCAATTATGATTGCTAACGAAGACCTAATAATCACATTAAGGTCTTAGGTGTTAGGTTGTGTCTAAACTTTAACTACGTCACTATGGCCCATAACATAGCACGTTGGAACTACGACTCGACATACCGACACACGACACCGATGGTTGATCATAAACGAGGGTTCACATTACTCAGAAATCAAAGCATGTTTCATTATTGCATAATCATGTAAGTCATGGCATAACATTCAAATAAGTTGCACAAGTTTGGGTTTAGGTCTGGCACAGTTTCGCTACACAGTTTCGCTAGCTAGTTTCGCTCGAAACTGATGACACAGTTTCGCTAGCATAGATTCGCTCGGAACTGGTTTGAACTTTCGTTCATATAAGGCACAGTTTCGCTAGATAGTTTCGCTCGAAACTGATGACACAGTTTCGCTATCTAGTTTCGTATCGAAACTAATTTGAACTTTCGTTCAGGAGTCTATGGTTGTTTCGCTCGGTAGTTTCGTTCGAGCAATACACTTAGTTTCGCAGGCGACACTATAGTTTCGCTGTATAGTGTCGCTGGATGAAGATTCAAACAGTTTGCGAAACTACAGTTTCGCCTAACGAATCTGTTAGTTTCGCTAGTCGCAGAAAACTCGTAAATTTGACAAAAAATCAATCTAACAGCTTCCATACTTCATATAATTCAGTATCTAGCATGCATAAACATTTACCAACATTAAACAAGCAAATTTAACACCTTAAACATGGATTTTCACCATCAAATCTCCAAGAACACTTTTATGCATAAAATGACCTAACTAGCATGAATCTTCATTATGGCATGATTTTACACGTAAAGTTTCAGTCTTTATGCTAGATCTAACATTCCTAAGCATCATATCATAAGATCAAACGATTCCATGAAGGTTTACACATTCTTTTTAAGAAAACACAAAGAAAAGGCATAAAAAGTTCATGGGACTCACGGTTGGGTCTCCAAGCTCGATGGATGATCTTCAAGGCTGAGATCACGGTGATCCTTGGTGGATCACGGCTGACCAGAAGTGGCTGGTTTCACGAGAGAGAGAGGATGGAGAGTGTGTGTGTGTGTTTTGTGGTGGAGCATGCAAATGGGGATTTAGGGTTTTATTTTTCATTTAAATACTAAGGCTTGGTGGGCTTTATCATTGGGATTTGGGTCCCAATGATCAGCAAGTGATTAGCCCAAGATTAACATGTATGCATACATTCTAATTACTTGATTAATCACATAAACACACAATTAAATAATTTGTCATGCTAATGATAAATAAATACGTAAATACACAATTAAGCAATTAAACAAATAGTCATGCTTTTGATAATAATCATGCGTTTAAATCACGTTGCACATAATTAAATAAATAAATAAACACATAACACATATGGACGGGTTCGGTGATCAACCAAAGGTCGTGGACGTATTCGGCCTAGTTAAGCATTAGTTACTAAGTTAACACTTGTAACGTAACTAACGGAGGTTGTCTAACGGAAGTTAACCTTGGAATTCTCGGATGTCACATATAACCACTCTTCCAGATTACACAAAGTCCAGGAAACCATTACGCGAACCCGTCATTTCAACGAGAATGTTCAAGGATAAGAATCAGAATTCCCAAGATGAAACCCAAATATAAAGTCTAAGAATTTCGCTGACGAGGATGAGTTGCACATGCCACGATAAAGATTCACGAGAAAATGTTCAACGAGAAAATCCAAGTACCTAAATCAAGAATAAAGTTTATTATTTTTGGCCCCTAAGGTTATAGTCTAGATTATCGTTTTCTAATAACCTAATCCTCTATAACCGAGGCA
>JBCNJP010000267.1:0-85613 GCA_039602395.1 Deinandra increscens subsp. villosa | reverse complement strand
AGGGATATTGGAAGTGGGTGCCATCACAAAATCAACCATAAAGTGATATTGCGGTGGCGGTGGTTTGCTTGCCGGCTATTCACGGTCCTCCATAATTTGGAGATCCAATTTGTATTTTAAATTTCCATCAATTGCAATCGTTATCGTAATTTACGAATTACGATTAGTGTTTTGGAGGAATAAATTATTTCTTGGAAGATTGATGACCAGGCTAGAGAATGTTAGCCCTGTGATTTGGACTACGGTCCTCAGTTGCACGTCTTTCGGATTACGATCCGTCTTCGCTTCGCCTCCCGGACTACGGTCCGTTTTCACGCCGCCTCCCGGACTATGATCCGGAAACCGCACCGCCTATAGGACTACGGTCCCAAACTATGTCGTTGCACCGCTACATTGAAGAATTTTGCTATAGGATTGATGGGATCCCTGACATCGAAGAATATTATATTTTGGCACATTCAAGCACTCTATGGATTGGTTGATAGAAGATTGAGATTCGGAGTCAGAACCGAAATTGAAGCTAGTTTTTTTTTTCTTATTATCTTTATGTTTTTTTTTCCAGTCTTTAGCGTCTGATTTTATTTCGCTACGACTGCGGGGGACTATTAGAGTATTAAAGATTATATTAGGGTTTATTAGTATGTGAGCCCACGGGCCCATTAGGCATTTAGGGTTTAGAGTCGTTCTCTATATATTGTAACGAACTTATTCAATAATATCATTCACTATTTCATTATCTTACAGGATATTGATACGGAAAGTCAACATAGAATTTAAAATTATACTACTTATAGGTTAAAGTTGTTGTTTAGGCTACGTAATACCCCGTGATGGGAGCGTTTTTTTTTTTTTTTTTTTTTGCTTCTTCACGTCAAAATACGTCCGCTACCCTCCCCCCCCCCCCCTCCGTTTTCCTTCCCACTGTTGTTCTAGTCACGGGCGTTGGGCAATTTGTTGTTCAACTAATTAATTAATTATAAATCACATAATCATCATCCACACTATCACTAACCCGCTTTATCTCATTTTCACACCACATCTTGCGTGACAAACTTTTCAGCTTTAAACTTCTAGACAACTACGGATAGCCTCCTCAGAAAATACTCCATAGAATTAGTAGTCGTTCTCTCTCATAGAATTAGTAGTCGTTCTCTCTCTGGTAAAGAAGTATATATAATCTTCAATTTGGTAATGAGGCTAAGATCGATAAAGAAACAGAAGAAGCCAGAGAAGAAGTAATACTCAATTCATTGATGACTCATTCTCTCTAATCTCATTAATTGTTTAAGTACAATCAAGTTAATCTAAGAGTTACAAAATAGACCTTCAACTACTCCACTATTACAATCTTAATCCCTCTACTATTTAATATCAAACAATACTCCCCCCCATAAAAGATTTTAGTCCTAAAAAATCAGAATGAAAACTTTTTTTTAACACAATGGAAAAAATAGAAGGATAAAATTGCTAATCAGAAGTATCAAAACGGAACTCTTTAATTTGCTAGCTTTTCTTTGACCCCAGTGGTGCCATTTGAGCTGAACTTTTGCTTTGCTAGCTTTTCTTTGATCTTTATAAGATAAGAGATCAACAATCTTGAGGTACCAAACACCTAAAACCAATTCTTGAAACTTTAGGCTTGAAATTTTGACCATTTACCTCTTGGGTGAAGAATTTAATCAAAGTAAAGGGCGATCGGAATGCTAATGATGCAGGGATCTCAACTTTCTCATTGGTCAACATACTTTTATTTCTCGAATAATCTACTCATGAAGCTTTAAACACCCTTGTCGTACTATGTAAAAATGCCACCACTATAGCAAATGATGAAAAAGCTAAAATATCATTTTTCATGTATTTAAAAATTATACCCTTTGATATCTCTTTTTCCCATCCATAACCACACAATGTCACTAGATTCCTTTGCCTTATTTTTGCTACTGTACTCATTTCTTCATTATTCTTCATTTTTGCATTCCCATTTAAACTATGTCTTAATTTTGCTATCAGTTAGTTCAAACAATGAAGCATAGCATAATCTTCCCAAATATTACCTCCAATTGTTTCAAACAATGTCTTATCATCACCAAGTAATGCATGATGCTTATTAAGCTCATGTACAATAGGTCTTTGGAGTAAATTTGCAACATGATTAGTTAAAAATTTTCCATCTGAATGACGAGTTTTTGATCCCATTTTCATTTTTATGCCACTTATCCTTAAAATCCATGTTAAAATCCGCTGTATCACACAAGCCTTTAAATTTTACAAATTAGAATTCTTCTCAGCAGCTTTATTCCCATATTGATTATACCCTTCACTTTATGCCATTTGGTTTTCTTGCTACGTACCCAAATTATTCCTATAAACATTCCCACCCGTCGAAGAACTCCCAACATCATTAATACTTATATCAGGTCGCTGTTTAATTCTACCAGCATCAAAATTATGCTTAACACCGTGCTGCCCAGAAGAACGAGGTGTTGTTGAAGACCCTGTAGCCATATTACTATCATTACTTCGTTTTCCATCTTTAGCACCATTTGGTGAAGGCCCAGCATACCCTTGCCACCTGCCAAACCCACTTGTTCTATAATTATTAGGCTAATTACAATCAGCCTTTAAACCACATACAGAAACATCACCAACCACACTCAATTGTTGACTAGAAGCATTTGAACCAAAAACGCCATCATCATTAAAGGAATCATTCTTAAGCACTCTGTTTATTTTACTACAACTTGGAAACTAACATTATTCACACCCCAATTCTCAATCCATCTCCAACTGGTATCCATCCAATTTAATTGTTTCTTCAACTTTTTCCATGATGGGTATTTAACGTTAACACCAAGACACCAACATGTTCATATATTTTGGCATGCTGATCTAACCGTCTTGCCGCTGTATTATTCATTCTTGCAACATTATATGTCTTGTTATGGAATCTTAACCTTGTGTTTTTCCTTTCCTGATTTTCAACCCGGGTTGAATCTTGAAGGCAGGTCTTCTCATCAACCTGTCCACTGCTGATTCCTACAGGTTTCATCCTTAATTCTAGGAATCTTAATCATGGATTTATGTTCTAACAACATAGTTTCTTTAATTTTATACACCAATATCATCATTTACTTCAAAATCTAAAGAGTTAGAAATCTCATTACCTTGAACACCTGAATCATTTTCAGATTTTGTAACATCCCTGCCTTTTCCATTTTCATTTACCAATTATTGAAAATTACTCTTTATCACATTCATTTCTTCTTCATTTTCATCAATGGTTTCTTGAATCATAATTTCCAACATACTAGGTGTTTCATCAACCATTGATTCATTTTGTAACTCTAATACCTCACTATTAATGGTTTCTTGACTCTCACCTTGTAGGCAGATTTACCAAACATCATATCTTCATTACTAACTTCATGAATCTTACCATCCTTAAAAGATTCATTACCTTCTATTATTTCATCAAGACTTTTTCTAGAATCAAACCCTAAATCCTTTAAGTTAAGTGAAGATTTAGGATCAAACGGAGAAAACGAATCTTGCAACTTATTAGCACATAACTTTAAAGCTAGAGAAATTCCATCTTCAACTGTTTGGCAACTATATTGGTCCATGTTATGAAAACATCTCTATTTTCTGGTTCAAGACCATCCATAAAGAGATATATCCCATAACATTCACTAGATTCTTCAGAATAATTAGAAATTGTACCTTCTTGACATAGTGTTCCGATTTCTTCCATTGCAGATTTCATGTCTGCTTTGTTCCACATATCTGATTTGTTGATATCTTTGTAAAGATTAACCGTTGTTGTTGCCCTAATTGCTGATCTTTCTCTTGATAATTGAAGCAAATCCCTCTTGTTGAAGTACTACCGAATTTGTTCTTGTTACTACTCGCTTATAACATTTGAACCGACTTCACAGGTCCGGAATAGAAGTGAAACTACTATTTGATACCATTGTTGTGATCCAATTTGGTAATTAGGCTAAGATCGAAAGAAGTAGAAGAAGCCAGAAAAGAAGTAATACTCAATTCATTTCTGCCTTATTATCAGGTTAATGCAAAGATACAAAATGGACCTTCGACTATTCCACTATTACAATCTTAATCCCTATACAATTTAATATCTAACATATAAACATCATCTTGTATACAAAATATGATTCATTATTCAAATCCTCTACACCACTTTATGATATTAGAGCATTCACAATAGAGTTTCTATATTTGTGTGAGCGTAGATTCTAAAATTTATTTGGTTATGAGTGGTTGTGAGTGAAGAGAGAAAATGTTTTTCATCCCTATATTTGAAAAAAAATATACTATTCATTCCCTATCTTTTTTTAATATTTTCTTAAAGTCATTGTGAGTGAATGAAAGAGAAAAAATAAAGATAAATGTATAAAAATATATTTGATTGAAAATGAGAGAGAAAATATAGTATTTTTTAGTTAAATTATAAGGATGTGGATATGAACTCTATTCTGAATGTTCTTAGAGCCTAAATAAGCTATAAAGAGTTGTGAAACCTCATCTACCTCATTTTTCTGTCCTCTCCATAAAACAATCCATACTCATCAAACTTCTAATAGTATATCCATTAAATTCCATTGTTCATGAAAAAGATTTGATATGAAAGGATGATATATTAGCATGTAAGGTAAAATACTCAATATATATAAGGTACAAGAAAGTTCTAGATATTGGGCTCATGGGCTTTACACTAATGGACCTAATATATACACTATCTAACACTCCTAGCATATATGTTAATTATGTCCAACTTGTTATAAATAAAATCAATTTTAGTCTTCCGAAGAGGTTTGGTAAGAATATCTGCAAGTTGAAACTCTATCTTGACATGTATCTGTTGAATTGAAGGATGATCAACTTTAGTTCCTACTCTCGGATCTCTAATTAAATCGACCTCAATGTGTTTCTTATTATCATGAAATACTTGATTCTTGGCTATATGTATAGCTGATTGACTATCACAAGATAGCCGCAGGGCCGGTCCTGAGAATTTGGATGCTCAGGGCGCGAGTCGAAAATATGCCCCTGTTAAAAACTTTAAATAGTATAACATAAAGTTTTAAAGGTTTGGAACCTAGTCAAGCTAGGCGGCTCATCCCTAACTAAATAAAAAGTTTTAAACTTACATCAAATTACAACATATAAATCATCTAAAATGATGTCTACGTGCATTTTTTGATGCAAAAACCTCAATTAGTTTGTCATAATCAACATTAGCTAAAAAACTACTTTCAATACTTAAAATTGCTAACCCATTTAACCGCTCTTGAGTCATGGTACTCCGCAAATAAGACTTCAATAACTTTAATTTTGAAAAACTCCGCTCTGCCGATGCAACCGTGACTGGTATGGTTAATAAAATCTTGTATGCAAGTAAAACATTTGGAAACATATCCATCTTCTTTGCAAACTCCATAATTTGAAACATTTCGAAAGGTGAGATTAATTTCGACCAATAAGTGAAACTTGAGATTATTAAAATCCAATTTCCCTTCATAAAACCAAAAAGTAGTACTTCCTTTAAAAAAAGTTAATTAGTGTATTATTTTTATGTACTAAAAATAAAGTCATGTAACATTAGTTTAGTTGAAAAACAAAAATATATTATATTCACATGTTAATCGTCATTAATAACAAAAGACTACTCAATATTATGTTATCACATAAAAAATCGTAACCAACATTCTTGTTAACATAACAAAAGAATTCTTAACTACCCCGTATTAATGTATTATTTTGGGACTGGATATCGATCGGACGTTTGGTTATCCAAGGAATTAATTCCATATTTTTTTTATTGCAGCATAAATTATTGTCTTATTGGACTAACCCATAACTTATTGGGCTTAAAACCTTGCCGCCCCCTTCCAATTTGATGCTCTGGCCTGTAGGCCAGCTGGCCGAGGCCCAGGGCCGGCCCTGTACAGCCGCATCAGATCATCAGAAATAACCCTGAGTTCTTTAAGGATACGATGAACCCATATCATTTCTGATGTGACATCTGTCATGGCTCTGTACTACGATTCGACGCTCGATATAGATATATACTATGTGTTACTTCTTACTATTCGAGGACACAAGGTTTCCACCGACAAACAAACAATAGCTAGTCGTAGATCGTCGTGAAATAGGACATCCTGCACATTATGCATCAGAGAATCTTGATATCCGTCCATTTCCCTCTTCTGTAAAGGCATGCACGCAATAGTGACCCTAATCAGAGTATAGGATCCTAATACCTGGTGTGGTCTTGAGATACCTCAATACACGAAGGGCAACATCCCAATGTCTAATATATGGTGTGGCTATTAATTGACTCAAGATGCTTACTGTAAATGAGATATCTAGATGGGTGGTGTTCATGTAATTAAGTTTTCCAACCAATCATCTGTATCGTTCTGGATCTATCATCGGGCTCCCGTCCTTTGAAAGAGGCTTTTTTGTAAGAAGCATTGGGCTGTTAGTTGGATTACAACCCAGTAAAGCACACTCGGATAACATATCAAGGACATACTTCCACTGAGAATGGAGTATTCCTTATGGAGAACGTGATAATTCAATGCCAAGAAAGTACCGGAGTCGACCTAAGTCGCTGATCTGGAACTGAGACTTAAGGAATTGTTGAGCTCAATAATACCGATCTCGTCATCCCCTGTGATTAGGGATATCATCCACATACACAACCAAAATAATCATGCGGCCTTAATGGTGTATAAGAATACAGAATGATCATATGCACTACGTACCATCCCAAATTCTTCCATAACACTAGAGAATCGACCAAACCATGCTCCAGCACACTATTTAAGGCCATATAATGATCGACGTAATCTACATACTTTCAAGGCCTCCTCCTCAATAAAAAATTCATGTGGCTGATCCATTTAAACCTCCTCCTAAAGAACACTATGAAGGAAAATGTTCTTAACATCAAGCTGATGGAGTGGCCAATGATTAACAGCAGCCAGAAAAATACAAATACGAATTGAACATATGGCATTTTGGAAAATGGAGAGAAAGTCTCGTCATAATCAATTCCGTAAACCTGCGAGTAACCAACCAGGCCTTTAAGCGATGTAGGGAGTCATCAGGAATGAGTTTGACAGTGAATACCCCAAGACAACCAATAATATGCTTCCCATGAGGAAGTGACTCAAGATCCCATGTATGATTGGATTTAAGTGCCCCTATCTATTCTTTCATATCCTTTCGCCATCCTGGGTGATTAAGAGTTGTCATCACATCCTTGGTAATCGGGTAAGAGTCGATAGCAGTGGTGTGTAGGCATAGGATTTAGTGGAGAGATGAGGATAGGAGGCATGATGCCGAATAGCATGACGAGTGGAGTGTCTAGGTTCTTTATGGAAAGTTATGGGTGTATCAAGATACGGTGCACTGGGTGGATCATACGTATGTGAATCAGGTGGTGGTGGATCAGGGGTACTATGGGCAGTATGTGGCAGTGGCACATCAGGTTCAATCATAGATGAGGATACTAATATGGACCAACATCAGGTACGGTTGTGTGTTAAGAGGTTATGTCGTCTTATCCTTATACCTTCGAGCGTATGTGAAAGCCATCGGCGGGGTCACTTTCAGGAGGCTAGATGTAACATAAACGGTAGTTGATGAATCTAAGACATGAGATGAGGATGTAGACATAACCGAGGGTAGAGGAACAGTGGGAATAATTTGAGAGTTAGGCTCATGGTCAAGAAACAGATTAGAAGTTGGGGTAGGACAATCAGAAACTCTGATAGTCAACCCAGCTATGTCTAGACCCTTATTGACCTCTCCGAATTAGATGTTAAATAACGGTGCCTGACATCATGTTACATCAGATTATTTCATGAAATAATACTTCGAGACGGTAATGCACATTCTATTTCACACACCAGTAACACATCACTTTAAACATCTTTAAGTCCACTTTTTTAGATAGTGTACATAAAGATCTTATATCGGTTGCAAACTTTGCGGTACAAATAATGTTTGGTTGAATTTTTTCTATTTAATCTTTTGTGAATGACCTTTGTACGAGGGTGCATCTAATTCTGGTCGTGAGAGTGTCCTCAATGCTAACACTCATCAAATTCCACAACTTAACTTTACCACCACCATTTCACTCATTGAGTAGCATCACAAATTGGGCTTTTTGTCCATTATGGTCATCAGAGTGTTCGCAATGCTAACACTTATCCTTCCCGCATAAAGACTTGGTCAACATCTCACATTAACTTTTCACTCATTCTTCCCAAATGCAGTTTTTACCCTTAATGCTAACATACCTAGCCTTCACACATGCAGCCAAATTTATATATTAATCTTTGAGAAGGAAAAAAACTAAAAAAACAACGCACGTCGCGAAGGGCAGGAGGAGACAGGCGGGTTCAAGTGGTTTATTGAGGATCACTGAAAAAGTTGGAAGAAAAATATTTTCCCACCAACATCAAGAGATATGGTAGAAAAGTCGATATATTGGATCTTTATTAGTGTGTTCAAAGTGAAAGTGAATATGAAAAAGTTGGTAAAGATAAGAATTGGGTGTTGATAGCTGAAAGGATGAAATTCCGAGAGAGTTTGGCACGTGAAATTGAACTAAGTTACATAAAGTACTTGGATCTATTGGAATGGTACTACTTCGAGATGAAATCAAGTGTGACATGCTCCAAGGAAGAAGAGATGGAAATACGTGCATGCAACAAGTGAACGAGAAGAAGAAAGAGTTTGAGACACCCAGTTGAAAAAATGATGGGTTAGTGCAAAACGGCATTTTCTTCATGGTTGCAGTCCAATCTGTGCTCAACATTTAGATCAAGAAAGGGAAAAAGTGAACCCGAGAAAGAAGTGAAGGAATTCGAAGGAGAGTACAAGATCCACTAATGTGAATATCAAGTTTGAAGAATCGGGGAAGACATGACATTTAAAGATGGGGGGGGGGGGGGGGGATTAGATTTAATCGTTTACTTATTCATGAAACTTTAGTTAATCTTTTATTACTATGTTTGGGTTGTACATTATTATTATTATTATAGGTCCGAGGCCACATTGCCGAGTCATTGAGCTTGTAAATAATATGGGAGCCCAACCCATTTGTGTTTAGCATTGAGTCTGGTTAGGAGTTAACCGAGAATGTTGACACCATTAACAGTTTAGTCTGTTGAGAACCCAACTGTAATGAAGGTATGTTAAGTCTGTTAATTGTGAAGGGTCACGTCAGTTAGTATGTTTAAATAGGGTTAGATCCCCGACATTTGACCTTTTCGATTTTTTACAGTTTCTCAAACGTATTCTATCAGGTTTCCTTTATTCTTTCTTTGTTTCATTATGTACAATTACGTATTACTATTTCGACTTTGTTATAAATGAAAAGATCCAATTCTGTTAACAGAGGTAAAAGAGCTCAAATATGAAGAGTTAAATGAGTTATCATATAAAGAACAAAAAGAGTTATCATATCAAGAAGAAAAAGAGTTCAAATTTGATCACAAACCAAAAGTGTTCACATACGAAGAATTATACAAAGCTACGGGGAACTTCCGAGACACTTGCTTTAGGAAGGGGACTGATAAAGAGGTTTACAAAGGCTGGGTCAATAAGTTGACATATTCCCCCAGTAAACGTGGTTCTGGCATGGCCGTTGCAGTTAAGAAATTTCGTCACAATAGTCTTGTAAGTCTTGTAAACAAAAAGTATCTATTATTTCATGATTTCATTTGTTCCTTATTGGCACGAAAATCCCTCATTAACATTTTCAATCTTTGTGGAAGGATATGAATCATTTCCAATGCAAAGTTGTAGCATATTCTTTTTCTTTCTTTCTAATGGAACAAGATGCATGCACTTTTTGAATGCAGTTTGATCAGGAAATGTTGAAAAAGAGTCATCATCCAAACCTTATTAAACTCATAGGATACTGCAACGAAGATGATGAACAACACTTCCTTGTGTATGAATTTATACATAGCAGAAACTTTGAGGATCTCTTTTCTACAGGTAAGCATCACCAATAACTATAGCTAAACATAAATCGAACAAATATTAATGTAAAACTGACTAGACAAATTAATTTAATTGGTTTTAGGAGTTGTAGCACGACTTCCTTTGACTAAGAAAGTGCAGATAGCATTTGGAATTGCTCGAGGTATTCTTTTCTTGGAGAAGATTCAACTTTATTTTGGCAATGAAAAGAAGTCATTGCTTGAGCGACATGACATAATGTTCGATGAGGTACAACCTATTCTTTTTTTTTAAACATATACATTAACGTTAAACACCATAATATGCTACGACAGTCTTTCAAATGAACCAACATACATGAGAAATGTGGAATTTGGAATATGAATTGTATTGTGATTGTTAGATGTGATCCAAGGAGAGATATCTTAAATGAATGATATGATGTACTATATTATAGTAAAATTTGAGTATGTCAAGGTATTTGACAAACACCAATCTTATTTTGAAAGCCCCACTACTTGCGAAGCTAATAGAATATTGACCCTTGGTAGACTGAAACGAAAATCATCAAAAAGGACCCTCATTAGAGTTGTTGTAAAGATATCTGCTACCTGATATATGGATGGCACGTGAAGCACTCAAACATGACCCAACTTAACTTCTTTCTCAAACAAAATGAAGATCATTCTAGATATGGTTCGTGTCCGAGTGTTGGACGGGATTCCCTGACATAAAAATGACACTGATGTTGTCACAATAGATAAGAGACATCATGGAGGGTTACCGAGCTCAAGAAGAAGGTTGTGTAACCAACAAATTTCATCAACATCATGAGCTAACCCCCAATATTTAGCCTCGTTACTAGAACGAGAGACCGTTGACTACCGTTTTGAGAAGCAAGATGTGAGGTTATCATAGAGGAAGATATAGCAGCCGGATATTGATTGAAGAGTGTCTGGGATACCGACCAGTCAACATCAGTATAAGCCACTAGTGGTATAACAGGTCCTGGGCACATGTACAATTCCATAGAAACTGTCCCCTTAATATAACAAAGAATTCGCTTCAAGGCATTGAGATGGGTGATATGAGGATCATAAATGTGCATGCAGACTTGTTGCACCGCATATTAAATACATGGTCATGTAACTGTCAAGCATTAAAGGTACTTGCAAGACTTTGATAAGCAATATGGTCAGCAACCGGGTCACCATCCTTAGAACTTAGCTTGCCAGGTATGTCAACCAGCGTATGTGTAGGATTGGAGTATGTCATTTTTGTGCAGCCTTAGAATATTGGTGATAAGAAAGGATTAGACCTTGATTAAGCCAGAATGCCTTAGAATATTGGTGATAAGAAAGGATTAGACCTTGATTATTACGAGTAACCGAGATGCCAAGGAAATATGTCAAGGAGCGAACATCCTTCATAGCAAATTCTTAGATAAGTGAGCCATAAGTGATTACTTGAGAGCCGAGGATGAAGTTGTTAGTATATGACCTACCAAGGGCAAACTATTAATTAACTAAACAAGTGACAGTAAATAATGAACAATATAACTACCAATATCAATATCACTAGTCTCGAGCTTTGGTTTGGGTCATATATCCCGAGTCGTAAGTGGCCCATTGAGTGATTTCCACTTTCTCCTAGAAAATGCGTTGAACTAATTTGTTTCTATTAAATAGATCACATCTATCCAAACCCTGATGTAGAAACCGGGGTCGGTGAGCCAAGCCAAACCCCGATGGCACAGCGGAAGCGGATCGGAGGCTTTGTGAGCTTCGTCTTTGTAGAACAAATATAAACACCCGGAAGAACATTACGAACCGGATCTTCAACAATGGTGTTGTGAGATGTGATGATGATGATGAGGATAAAATAGAAGTAGTGATAAACGAGATAATGTAGAGATAATCATTGATGAAGTTGAACGATTACATGTTTACCTACACCACTCATGCTATAGGTTCATGAACAAGAGTTCATGAACCCACACAACTTCAAAGTATCATGCTCTAAGCTCTCTCACTCATGCATACATACATACTTAGTCTTTCACAAGAGAAAGACTATATATACTAACCTAACAATGGCAAACTAGTAAATAACCAACAACTAGTAACTAGTGACAAATACATAATGTTACAATAAATAATAAAGTCACTTTGCCATGTCTTCGGTTAATGAGAGTCTCGAGTCATGAACTTCACCGCATGTTGTGCAAACGGTCAAACGGTAAGTGGTACGTTGAGTTTCATCTAACCAAATCTCGAACTCGTCGAACTCGGGAATTCCCAACAATCTCCCCCTATTTGGTTGATGAACAAGCGGATAAACAATTCAACTCTTGTGACAATCGGTTCTCTTGTATTCTTGCAACTTGACTTCAAGAAAATCTTCATACGGTTTCAAGTCTTTCATTTAACCATTCTCCTTTGTGAAGCTCCCCCTAAGATAAAGAATTGTTCTTCTTCTAGCCCCAAAGCAATAAAAAGGCCCGTTAGGGTGTTTACCACAAATAACATGCACACTATGTTTAAGGATGCCAGCATCATCCTAAGTGTAGTTAAAGGTAAACAAGATAAAGGATCAAGGATAAATTTGAGATTCAATTCCATAATTCAACCGTCTTGTGAATACCAAACCGATGCTTCACTTCAAAGATAGTACCACTTCAAATAAATTACTTCAACAAGTCATAAGCTCCAAACTTTGCCTTTGTTTTTACCATATCAACGATGGCTCAAGGACTCTTCAAAAATTAGAACTTAATCCAACTTTCGCAAACAAATATCTTCAATGTAGAAAAACTCCCAAACTTGCACATTTTCTTCAATTTTGAACCGGCTTCTAAACACGTCTGCTTATAACGAAGCAAGTATCAAAAAGAAAATTAAGTTTGATTCTACAAGTGTACCTTGGTTGTACACCAATTTGTTGCGATGGATTTAACGGTTTAATCCCGTTAGACTCGTAGTAATTTCCATCAAATTTAACAGTAGCCCACTGTTAATTTTCTGCAATATATCAGTAGCATACTGTTATAAAATTCTGCTCAAATCTGTCTTCAAATCTGATATGGCCCAAACAGATTTAATTAAATCATCAGGCCCAAATTGATTCCTTTGAATAATAAAGCAGCAGCCCAACTGAAAAAGAAACGATAAGCAGGCCCAATCGAATTCTGCATGGCCCAGCATGTGATAAATGAAGACAGCAGCCCATTTCCCATTAAAAGAGATGTTCTCCCTTTTTGTGCCCTAAACACAGTACACAGACACACAAAACCAGCAGCCGTAGCAGCTTCCTTCGCACGCAGAACTAAGAGCCGGCGATCAGAAGCTAGATTTTCCGGCGACCTGTTCTGAGTGAAGACCAATTCCGGTTACTGAAGAGCAAATTCCGGTGAGAAGGGTTGAGCAGAAGCAAGAACCAGCGACCAAACATGGTTCCTTCGGAAGTTTCGGAGTTACCTCGGAACGTTTGAGTTCCTCCGGAACAGTTTTCGTTTCCCTCGGAGAAGACAGTTTACTCCGGAACATAAGTTGTTACTCCGGAACAATGTTAACCTAGAAGAAGAGCTTGGTTTGGTATATTCTTGTTTCTTCTCAGCATTGTAACCAGTGTCTTTCCTTGGCTGAGAACACTCCCTGGCAAAATGTCCCAACTGATGACAGTTGTAACACTTGACCTTTGATTTGTCAAGACCAATAGGAGCATTCTTGGCTCCATTGTATTTTCTCCCGGTTCTCTTGTAGAACCTTTGAGCCCTAAGTGACACCATTGCAAGTTGGGTAGTGATGTCAATCTCCTCTAGATCATCTGCACTAATGCACTCAAGATCTGATCTAGTGAAACCTGTATAA
The DNA here is from genome assembly GCA_039602395.1 of Deinandra increscens subsp. villosa. Classification (NCBI taxonomy): domain Eukaryota; kingdom Viridiplantae; phylum Streptophyta; class Magnoliopsida; order Asterales; family Asteraceae; genus Deinandra; species Deinandra increscens. Next base: position 71,739 of record JBCNJP010000267.1, on the reverse strand, counting down.
GAACTGTTAGCAACATTGGCAAAGTTTTGGTAGTATGAAACTTCATGTCCTTTAGGAGACTCAGGAAAGGATACATATGGTTCAGGTTCAGAATAGTTCTCTGAGTGAGCAGTAATGAGGGCCAAAGTGCCTCTGGAAGATGATGTCTGGTTCGATGATACACCTGACTTCTCATTCATTTCCATCTCATGTGCACTCAGTATTCCATAGAGATCTCCTAATTTCAAGGTTTTAAGGTCTTTGTTGTACTTAATGCTGACTGTATAGACAGTCCAAACTTCAGGTAATGATCTTAAAAATTTTCTGATTATATCAGCATTGTCAATTTTTACATCTACACCCTGTAGTTCATCTATAAGTCGAACATATCTTAAGTACTGCTTAGACATTGATTCACCTCTTTTATGACAGAAATTTTCATATCTTTGTTTTAAAATGTCTTTCTTGTTCTCTTTCACCTCATCTGTTCCCTCATACATTTCAATAAGCGCTTTCCAAAGATCATGTGCAGTTTTGCATCTCTTAAAGCCTATTAGTATAGAATTAGGAAGAGCTGCCTGGAGTGCCCACAAAGCTTTGTAGTCACATTCACAGGTCTTATGGTCATCATCAGAATAATTCTCATACGCTTTGATAAGGTCAACAACAGGTTGAGTAGCAGATGGGGTGGTGATGACTTGTGGTCCATTGACAATGGAAGCCCACATTTTGTGGTCAGTGTTTTTACAGAAAATCTCCATTCTAAGTTTCCATGTGTCAAAGTCATCAGGAGTGAAGGTTGGAGGTTTGTTCGTGCTGCCATTCCTTAGTTCACTCATTTTCAGAGATCAAGAATCGAAACAGTCTTATCCAAAGCAAACAGATACACCTTCAGTGGAAAAAGTTTTAGAAAACAAAATTTAAAAAACTTTTAAACACAAGAGCCAAGGCTCTGATACCACTTGTAGAAACCGGGGTCGGTGAGCCAAGCCAAACCCCGATGGCACAGCGGAAGCGGATCGGAAGCTTTGTGAGCTTCGTCTTTGTAGAACAAATATAAACACCCGGAAGAACATTACGAACCGGATCTTCTACTTGGGTGTTTGAGATGTGATGATGATGAGGAGGATAAAATAGAAGTAGTGATAAACGAGATAGTGTAGAAATAATCATTGATGAAGTTGAACGATTACAAGTTTACCTACACCACTCATGCTAGGTTCATGAACAAGTGTTCATGAACCCACACAACTTCAAAGTATCATGCTCTAAGCTCTCTCTCAAACATACACTCATCTAGCTAGTCTTTCACAAATGAAAGACCAAACTATATATTCTAACTAGACAATGGCAAACTAGTAAATACTAGTGACTAGTGACATAAATAATATAACAATAAATAATAAAATCACTAATGCCAAGTCTTCGGTTAGTGAGAGTCTTCGAGTCATAAACTTCACCGCATGTTGTGCAAACGGTCAAACGGTAAGTGGTACGTTGAGTTTCATCACACCAAATCTCGAACTCGTCGGTCTCGGGAATTCCCAACAATCTCCCCCTATTTGGTTGATGAACAAACAGATAAACAACTCAACTCTTGTGACAATCGGTTCTCTTGTATTCTTGCAACTTGACTTCAAGAAAATCTTCATATGGTTTCAAGTCTTTCATTTAACCATTCTCCTTTGTGAAGCTCCCTCTAAGATAAAGAATTGATCTTCTTCTAGCCCCAAAGCAATAAAAGGCCCGTTAGGGTGTTTACCACAAATAACATGCACACTATGTTTAAGGATGCCAGCATCATCCTAAGTGTAGTTAAAGGTAAACAAGATAAAGGATCAAGGATAAGTTTGAGATTCAATTCCATAATTCAACCGTCTTGTGAATACCAAACCGATGCTTCACTTCAAAGATAGTACCACTTCAAATAAATTACTTCAACAAGTCATAAGCTCCAAACTTTGCCTTTGTTTTTACCATATCAACGATGGCTCAAGGACTCTTCAAAAATTAGAACTTAATCCAACTTTCGCAAACAAATATCTTCAATGTAGAAAAACTCCCAAACTTGCACATTTTCTTCAATTTTGAACCGGCTTCTAAACACGTCTGCTTATAACGAAGCAAGTATCAAAAAGAAAATTAAGTTTGATTCTACAAGTGTACCTTGGTTGTACACCAATTTGTTGCGATGGATTTAACGGTTTAATCCCGTTAGACTCGTAGTAATTTCCATCAAATTTAACAGTAGCCCACTGTTAATTTTCTGCAATATATCAGTAGCATACTGTTATAAAATTCTGCTCAAATCTGCCCACAATATGATCTGGCCCAATCTGTCAATTTCGCAGCCCAGTAGAAACATGAGAAGCAGGCCCATATGAATTTCTTAACCAGTAGCCCAACAGTGATATGCAAGGCCCAAGTTCGTTCTTCTTTGAATCAGCCCAGTACCAATTAAAGAACAGAAACCCTAGGGGAACCCTGAAAAGAGTCACGCATACCAGAGACAAAAACCAGCAGCTCAATTCTTTTCTTCTTCATTTCTGCCTCCTGAAAGCCGGCAGCCGGCGGCCTAATTCTCGATTTTCCGGCGAGGACTAACAGAGGCGAGAACCGCGACCTAGGAGATTCCTCCGGAACAATTCGAAGTTAGTCCGGAACTTTTTCAGTTCCTTCGGAACTTTTCCGATTACACCAAGTGGTTACTCCGGAAGTTTTCTTTGTCGGTTCACAGGTTACTCCGGAGGTTTTCGTTTCCCACTGAGCAAACGGTTTACTCCGGAACATTTCCGTTCCTCCGGAAGTTCAAGAATAACAGTAGTGGTTCCATCGGAGCGCAACACTTTACTCCGGAACATTTGCAGTTCCGTTGAGTTCCTCCGGAACAATAACGATTACTCCGGAACACAAGTTGTTACTCCGGAACGAGTTTGGTAACTTCGGAACTGAGGGTTTACTCCGGAACACGCTTTTCCGGTGAGTTTTCCGACCCAACAGGTTCTTCCATACATGTGGGTTCTGCCCAAACTCGTTGTCTTCCGGTTGATGAGCATTAGGGTTCAGTATGATGGAGACGAGACAAGTGATTTGAGAAGAGTAAACTGTAACCTTCTCTTCCAAATCACGACAAACAAAAATTGTTAAAAGTCAACAAGCAGCGACATATTAGAGAACCGACCTGTACCATGTTGCTTCTTTTGTCGTCTTCATCAACCAAGTCAAACCCTACAGTCGGATGGTAGCAGAATACCCAGATACGATAACATGTTGTCACCATGTTCGACAAACCCTCATAACAACCTGTGAAACCCAGATTCTTGAACTGCTTATAAAAACCCGGTTGACAACCAATATGATACAACCCACTTTCTCTCAAAAAATAAGAACCGTAAAAACCGATGTAACGAGCTGCAGTCTCGTGATTTTTGTTCTTCATCACTTGTTAAAATTAATTAACATAAACACTAAAAATAATCAATAAAAATATGCTAATTGATTAAAGAAGGTTGAGTGTTTGGTGATGAGAGAGAAAAGTAGGGTGGTTGACAAAAGATGAAAAAGGGTAGCAACTTTAACCAAAGTCAGTAAAGTGGTATGGCTACAATCCTTACACTATTCACCTTTTTGGATTTTAAATTTGTTTTCCAATTAAATTAATCAAAAACATGACTAACATAACAATCTTCAATCTTGAAGATTCTGGGAAAACATATGAACAAGTGGGATGAGTTTGAAGATACTCAAGAACTCATATTATATGTGTGACTATTTCTAACACAAAACCCAAAGTTCAAAAGATAAAAACATCTCTATTTGTTACATCGACAAGCAAACTAACACAAAGTTGAAGAAACCAACCGAATCGTTGCGTTTTCTTCGACCATGGCTCTGATGCCAATTGTAGAAACCAGGGTCGGTGAGCCAAGCCAAACCCCGATGGCACAGCGGAAGCGGATCGGAGGCTTTGTGAGCTTCGTCTTTGTAGAACAAATATAAACACCCGGAAGAACATTACGAACCGGATCTTCAACAATGGTGTTGTGAGATGTGATGATGATGATGAGGATAAAATAGAAGTAGTGATAAACGAGATAATGTAGAGATAATCATTGATGAAGTTGAACGATTACATGTTTACCTACACCACTCATGCTATAGGTTCATGAACAAGAGTTCATGAACCCACACAACTTCAAAGTATCATGCTCTAAGCTCTCTCACTCATGCATACATACATACTTAGTCTTTCACAAGAGAAAGACTATATATACTAACCTAACAATGGCAAACTAGTAAATAACCAACAACTAGTAACTAGTGACAAATACATAATGTTACAATAAATAATAAAGTCACTTTGCCATGTCTTCGGTTAATGAGAGTCTCGAGTCATGAACTTCACCGCATGTTGTGCAAACGGTCAAACGGTAAGTGGTACGTTGAGTTTCATCTAACCAAATCTCGAACTCGTCGAACTCGGGAATTCCCAACACCTGATATCGAGAATCCCAACAATCCCCCCCCCCCCCGCATTTGGTAGATGGAGTAAGTACACTCAACTGTTGATATGAAAACCAAATGCATCGAACTTAACAAATATATTATTGTCGGTTGTTAACCGGCGAACAGATAACAGATTTTAATAAGGTGAGGAGAGACGAGAATGTTAAATAAGTAATTTAAGCGGGGGTGGGGTGGAGCAAGGGTGGTGTGGCAAGTTCCTTGAATTGGGATTTGGGAACAGTTTCCGCCAACAGTTTGGTTCAACCTGCTAATATTGACATAAGAAGAGATTATATATGAGGCATGTGGCATGCAGTTGATTGCTCCGGTGCAAAGCTACCGGTCTTGATCCGAATTGTGTGTCATAGTATGAAGTGCTTGCGGATGCCGTCTCAGAATGCCTACTAATAGTGATGGCGAGATACCAGTTTAGGGTTGTTGCAACCGGTTCATGGGAGTTGTCGGGTGAAGAAAATTGGTCGGAACGTAATGCAATAAAGAGAATTGACAAACGGAATGGAAGAACGGATTGATATTAACGAGTAAATAATTAAGAATGCAATGGGCATATTTTCTATGTTTATTCCATACAAAAATCCAAACATTAATAAGCAAAGCAACTAACAAAGAAACTTCAGTAAGTTGCTAAAAAGCAGCAATGTGACGTTATGGCGAAAATGAAGCAACTAGAAATCTGGAATCATGCATGCACGGGGAGTCATGGAGACTTGTTCTCCACATTGGGTTTTAATCTAATAATTTATTGGGTATCTTCCGAGATCACTTGGATTAGCCCACTGGAGCTGAAGTGGTTGGAATGCATCAGTGCCCCCACCCTCAGAACTGACATTGTTCCAAATGTTACTATCAAAATAGGGGTACTGATCAACAATATCTTCTTCCAACTCCCATGAGGATTCTTCTAAGGGATTCTATTTCTTTCCATTTGATCAGCATCTCCTTAATTTGGGCCCTTCTCATTAATCCTCCGTTGTAATACATCTTGTGCTAAATTCGAAGACACGACAGTGCGAGCAGTAACACTTTTCTTAAGCAACGAAATGTGGAACAATGGGTGAATACGTGAGGATGATGGAAGCTCAAGGCGATAAGCCACTTTCCCTATCCGTTCGAATACTTTGTAAGGCCCATAGCATTTCTTGGATAGTTTGCGATTGGACCGATGTTGCACCGAGTGTTGCCGATATGGTTGTAATCTGAGGTAAACAAAATCACCAAATTCGAAAACGTAGGCGCTCAACTAACAACGTTAAAAAAAATAACGGGGGGAGTGGTGAAAGAAAATAGGTCGATAGTTGGGAGTGACATTAGCTATTTTCTTAGTTGAGAGTATTCCCGGCCAAAAAATAATAGTTGAGATTATTTGAAGCCAATAACCCTAAATATTTTGGGTGGTATATGGTCTTTCACACTTTATTTAATGAAAATCAAGTGAAACCAATGAGCTATTTTCCTAAAATCACTACTAGAAAAACAACATTTTATGACGTGCAATGTGCGTTATAAAGGGGTGCAGATGACGCACAAATGCGTGTCAAGGAAGCCCCCATAATAAAGAGAGACGACACACATTTTGCATTTCATCTGCTTATGACGCACATTTATAACACGCATAAATGTGCATCAAGTTTCAGGTGATTTTAAAAACATAAATGGCATGCATTTGTGTGTCATCAGTTTATGACATGCATTTTTTTCAATTTCATGGTTTTAATTTTTTTCTTTTAAAACTTTTTTTTAGAATTAATAATTTCCACATTAAATGACAATTAACCTCATAATTCAAAACAAAATACACATATAGCAAAACTAGCCGTGTGCCCGCGCGTTGCGGCGGCGACAGTGTATAGCGTGTTATTCATTATTGTTAGCGTGATGCGGCGCGAAGGGAATTTATAAGTCGTTACTTGCGCGTTCGGCGGTGAAAGTTTACAACGTGTTATTCGTCATTTGTTGGTGCGTTATGGTGGCATAAAAATTTACAACATGATATTCGTTACTATTAGCGTGATGCGGTGCGACCACATATTACAACGTGATATTCGTTTTGGTTAGCACGACGCAATGCCAACAACAATCAACTAACGTGGCACTTATTAAATTTTTCTTAGTTTATCAATCCTCTCGACTAAAAACTCATCGCAAAGTAATTTCACAAAATAAATGGTTTTGAATCTCAATGATGCGTCATAAGTGACTAAAGAATAAAGATTGAAGATGGAACATGGGGTGTCGCTTTTTTCTTTTCTTTTTGAAACGGCAGATATTATATAATCACTACAAACCAGCAAGAAAGCTGGATAAAAAACAACAGTTTACGAAGAACGACAATTAAGAACAACATGATCAAAACATAAAAAAAAAAAAAATCCTTGTTGAAAACCTTGATTTCTTTTGCATCAAATATGCCCACCAAGATCGTTGCACCAGAATACAAACTGCAGCATCCCTCCTTTGTGACTTTTGTTTTGTTCTTGATTGCAGATGTATCCAACCCCTCGTGATTTTTGTTTGGTTCTTTTGCATCAAAACTGTCATGGGTTGCATTAGAATAATGACAACATCCATATTTAAAAAATCATGATAGTAAGATCATGCTTTGCTATTGCACCCCACATTGTCATATTTAGAGCCAAGTTCCAAGATTTCCTTGACAATTTTTTTACTTGTTCAGAGCCTATCCACACAACCCTTTCCATTTATTATATCCTCAGAGCAAAAAGCAAATCCACAAACTTAGTCCCCCCCCCTCCCCCCCCCTTTCATGTCGTCATCCATCTTTAGGCCCCACAATTCCTCTCCATGTCTTATGCTCCTGTGTACAGATATAGCAGATTGTGCTTCTAAAATATGAACCCACCCAATTTTAGTCAAAGTAGATGGTTAATTATTTCTTCACCTGACTCCAGTTCATTTGTTAGCAGCAGTAATAGCTTGCTTAAACTGTCTGCACTTTCAAGTGTTGTAACCTGCAGGCCAACTTCACGTATCACTTTAAAATCTGTAAAAGAGTTTATAAATAACAACCAATTCATAAATGCCAATCTCAAATAAATGAAACAGAATATTATTTCTTGTAAAATGAACATAGAAAAACTGCAGATGCCAAATATTCATATTAATGTGGTTGGGGAACAAAGAAGCAGCTAAAAAGAAACCCAATTTGAACTGATAGTATGGAATTGAAGTCGCATCTTTAAAAAAAACTAATAGAAAGTGAGAGTATCTGGCTTGATTCTAACAACAATCCCCATTTTCCTCTGCCCTTATCTACATCATAACCTTCTGCATCCATAAGTTTTAGAATTCTAAATATTGACCCATTCAAAATAAACATAACCCGGATCAACTGATTCATAACTCATAAGCGCAGTGAATATTGCTTTTACCTTGATTTGACAAATGCTTTACCCTTCTTACCTGAATCATTTCCAACATCTAAAACATGGGTTCCCAGTTGTATAAAAGCACCTGCAAGTTCAAGAATACATAATGATTTATATAAAAGTTTGATGGAGTTTGTAACTAATGCGGTATAAGTTTTAACTATCATACTTGTTACAAAGCTTCTGTATCTAAAACTTCAAAAACAACATAATTTATATTTGGTGTTAGAGGGGGATTACATATAGATAACTGATCAGCATACCTTTCAGAGATACTGATCTGCATACCTTCCATCAACACCATCCTAGTTCAAATAGACACATTCAAAATTTACCATCACAAAACCCGAAGAAAGAAAGAAGAAACACTTTAAAAGTATACACATCCACACAAAAAAAACCAGAAAAGTTAACTAAACATACTTTGAGGAAAATCACAGATTTAGAGGGTTTGATTGAATATCTACAATTAAAGCCAAATATACCCAGAAAACAAAAACAAAACTATGAACAACTAAAAATACTTATCAATAATAGAATAGTGAAATAAATAACTTTGATGGACAAATTGATTAGATGAAGGTAGCTATCTTCTGAACATATGAGACTCAGGTCTTTGATTTTTGCCCTTTTGAGTTCAAGCTTCTCAAATATTTTCCATTTTTATTAAATAGGAAACTTAATGAGTATATGCAAAACTTACCACCTCCTTTAGGGACAAAAAGCTTACTTCTTATTCAATCCCTGCAAAACAGAAAAAATTGACATGTTACTTAATCTTATAATGTCATAGTAAGAAAACCAGCACTTTGTGCCATTTCTTAAGCGTTTTCTCGCAATACATACCTGATTAATGACACCAATAACTGTAAAGCCTTGTCTTTCATGCCCATAGCTACGGACTCAACCCCTACAAAGATAATTCAAAATGGTTGTATTCTTGTTAAGATGAACTTATGACACTAAAATTGATTTAAATTAATGTATAGAAATAAATATTTAATCTGTATCTTTTTAGCTCTTATTTTCTTTCACCTGTCAACAACATAGCAGAAGCTTCTGTTTTGAAGCAAAAGAACCAACAATTACAGGGAGACCACGTTCAAGTTGTTTTTCAACTTGACCATCCAAAGATTCATAATTTGCAATACACATTGTTAAAAGTTGTTCTTGAAATAAATGTGCTCCTAAACTACCATAACCACAACCTATATCCAATGCAGTTCTCACCTGAAATAACAAGGGATGGAAACTGTCATAAAACTACGCATTAACATCATAACAAACATGAATAATGGATTGAGAGTGACTTTCAAGGTTTAACTTACTCCAGCTTGTACAAGATATGATTCATTTCTGAAACCAATCATTTATGCAATTTGATGAGAGTAATCTTCACACATTTTCTACACATTAAACCTAACATCATACATGAGCATAATTGAAAAACAAAAATAGAAAACAGTCAAAACTAACTACAAAGAACTACCTTTCACTTCTCGTTCTTTGTTCTCATTCCCTGTAGCAAACCAAATCATAAAAAAATGTTAATTTCCGTGCTTAAATCTATCCATAACTAAAGCAACTAAAAATAATGATTAAGAAACACACTATTGGCTCTTTTCTTTTGCCTTTTGAACCTTCACCACCTTTTCACAACCTTTTGTTCTTTCATCGAAAAAGCCATGTGTGGAAAGAGTTGAAGGTAATCATAATAAATCGAGCATAAATCTGTAAGCAACACAACTATAAAATCACCTAAACCTGCAATACTCAGTTCCCATCACCATATGAACTCTTCTCAATATGAATTTTGTGAGAAGTACAATTCGTATTAGTTATAAAAAGACTAAAATCTGCCACAAAACTGATGCTATAATCTGCACAAACAGATTCGATGGTAGAGATTACCTGAAAATGTGGAATGTTTCCTAGAAAACAGTTTAAGAATTTGCTTGATCATATCTTAGATTGCAGAGAGCCAACTTAAATTCTAACCCCAATCATTAAAAACTTACAGAACCCATCATAAAGAAAAGGTTCTGAAATAGGAAAGAAAGCAAATTCGTTTAAAATCCTATGATAAGATACACCAAATACACAAAAAGAAGTCTGAACTATACATCAGCAATCCACCAATCTGAATCAAACTCAAACAAACCCCCTCAAACCCCCTCAACCAAATTGAAATTGGAAGTTTTCTTTCAATGGTTAGGAAGAAAAAAGCTTCTGCACCTGCAACAAAGGGGTTGTACATCAACCAAATTTTAAACTTTTAGAATAACTAAACATTAACTTATGAAATAGTGCAATTCTTACAAGTTTTATTTTCTTTTTAAAAAGCTGCAGTCCATACAAGTTTATAGAGCTTAAACACTAACATAACAGGTTACCATCAATCATTATTTTGGCTTGAATGTTATTAGTTCAGACGCTTTATCGTTCGTCCATGGGGCTCTCGGAGAGACCAAAGAATACCTGCACTGATTTATCATCCATTATGGCTAAAAAAGAGTTTGACAATATAGATGAACAATAATGGTAAAACACTTAGAAACTCTTCAACCTAGATGAACAACAATGGTTAAACAATGATTGAAGAAGATAAATCATTGATGGAATTAAGAAATCGAACCAGAAGGTGCAATGGTTTATGCTCTTTCTTTGCTTCAATCGATATAGACTAAACCATACACAAAAAGAACGAACACGACAACAAAATAAGGGCAAAACTAACCTGAATCGGGTGAATACAATCATGATGAATGAGCATAATCTGCATATTAAAACCAAACACATTTTACATTTACGAAACAAACAAATTTGGCCGAATTGAGATATGAAAAGAGAGTGCAGATGAAGGGTACAAATTTGATTTGAGATCGATGAACTTAAAAACATAAGGAATCCAAAGCCGCATGGAAGAAAAATTGAAAGGAAATCAATTTGAGAGAGAGTTTAAGAAGTCACCATCGAGCAGCTTGCACCTGCAAAACCAATCGATTATTACGTTTCGCCATTACAATACGTTCAATCGATTTAGAACAAACACGAAGAAGATGAAAGAGGACCTGACCCACAATCCAAACCTGCGTAATAGAAGTTGTTGATAGATTAGACAAAACCTCGGCAAAAAGAAAGAACCCTAACAGGAACCATGGTCGGCGCCGTGTTCGGAACCGAGAGGGAGGTCAGGAATGCGTATGAAATGAGAATTGAGAAAAAAAAAAGGAGTTTATATAGCTAGGTTTTCAAGTGTGTTTGTGCAGTCAAGACTTGTACATACTGTTTATTGAGTAGTACGCATCTTAAAATTAAGACACTCTCACTTTCTCTCTCCAATATGTATTATATATAGTAATAGATAAGGAATTTCAATATGTAGCAATTAAAACAATGTGTTTCATATGCATACAACTACTAGTTAAGAATTTCAAAGTTAACCACAAAAGTTTACAAATATACGACACTACTCCGGGTCCCGGAAAATGAAGTTTGCCACATAAGTTGCCCAGTCCTTAAGCTTGCTTACTCCTGGCCAGATTACTTCACTGGGTGTACCTAATAACCGGCCTGATCAAGAAATGATGTCACATGAATTCAAGAAATGAGTTTGAACCAAGAAACTTATGATTCTTTGTCCTGAAAATATGTAGGGTGCGTTTAGTTGTGGAAAACACACCCTGTTTTCCATTTTTGTTTTCTAAGAAAACATGAAAAACAGAAAACACGTTCAAATTGTAGTTTTTCAGAAACTTTTTCCAGAAAAACTGAAGGTGTTTTCTAACTTTTAAACTAAAATTGGAAAACACATTTTTTTTGTTTTCCATTTTCCGTTTTCGTTTTCCAGATATCATAAGCGTTCAAATGTAGGGTTTCTCCCCCAAAAAACACTCCGCCGCTTCTCCATCTTCTCCATCATGAACCCTAGCTCCTCCTTCGTGAACCTTCGTCGTGCCGCCCCCGCAACACTCCGCCGCTTCTCCATCTTTTTCATTTTTGGAAAATGGATCTTTTGGTTTAGAAAACGTTTTAAAAAATTTTCATGTGTTTTCTAGAGATGGAAAACCCATTTCATTTTCTAGAAAATTGAAAATGGAAAACTAGAAAAGTTTTTCCACAACTCAACGCACCCGTAGAAATTGTTAAAGCTCAGAATCTCCAGCAAATATGGCTGCATTTGTGACTAATTCAGCTGCAATTTATAAAATAACAAGCCAACACTTAGTAAGAGCTTTCAAATTAACGTTGACACAATCTCATACAACAATAAAATAACAGATTAACTAAAAATGCACATAAAAGACCAAAAATGACAACAATTTTCGAACTAAAATACAATACTTCTTTACCTCTGCCATCGCATGCACAAATTCAGACTTAAATTTTAATAACTCGGATTACGTGGTTGGAAAGCTTACGCTGCAATAAGTGATGATTTGTGAGAAACATAAATATTTATAAAAACTAAAGAACATCTACTGCAATTGGAGTCAAGAGCATCGACAATTGGAGCCCCGCCACTGCTGCTGGAAGTCGCACCGCTCCACGATATGGGAGTGTTAGGGTTGGCCCCCTAGGCGTCTCGGACTTGTTAGATACAGGAAGTATCTCGGCTATATTCTAGAGCGGCACGATTATAACTAATAATCAATTATGAAATGAAATCACATTCAGCCTAAACGCCCTACAGATGAAACGCATCAAACTAAGAACTAGAAATTGAAATCAGAGACACTGACCTTCTCACCTCTCTCGATGAACTTGACTACAACAAGCTCCTTCATCTGTTTATCCCTCATCAATCTCACAATCCCAAAACTGAAACCAATGTCTCGAACGAGCTCATATGCTAGATGTTTGGAATTGATTAGAGACGTGGTTGAATGTGCAGCAGAATGGAGATTGGAGATTCGGAGAACGATTGTGGAGAAAGATCGTGAAAATGGAACTCTATGAATTAAGGCTTTCAGATGGAAAGGAGATTAGATGAATTTTGTGGGCGGGAAACGGCGAAATCATAAGACGACAGAAAGAAGATGACACACGTTTAGTTTACTTCGTGTTTTTTCTCTTTTTTTATGACACACAAAAAAGCGACTCATCAACTCGATCTTCATATTTTAGAAATTATGACAGCTTTTTGATGACAAGCATATTTACGCGTCATAATTCGTGCATCAATAAAGATCATTTTTCTAAGGGTTATTGGATTATAATAACCCCAACTATGACTTGTTGGCCGCCATCACTCCCAACTAAATAAATTCTCACTGTCACTCGCAACTATCACTTTATTATCTACCATCACTCTTTTTGGGTCATTTTAGGGTTTAGAAGTAACAAAAAGAGTGATGGTGGAAAATAAAGTGATAGTTGAGAGTGTCAGTGAGAAATTCTTTAGTTATGAGTGATGGCGGCCAACAAGTCATAGTTGGAGTTATTATAATCCATAGCCCTATCTCTAATAGTAAATGCATCGTAAAGTTTACCTGACTTTTTGACCAAAATGGTATTTACAAAAAAGTTATTTACCAAATGGTATCTACTAACTTCTTTTAGAAACTTATGATTTGTTTTTCTACAAGAATATTTTTTTGACATAAATTATTTGTATTCATTGAAAAGAGGAGGGAGAAACAATATATTTTAAAAAATACTATTTTGATGGCACTATCAAAAGGAAAGTAGTCCTACTCAATGTCTTACGTATCAGTGGCATTTGAGTGAAAGTAGTAAGTCGGTGGTCAAGAATCATTGCTTTTGGAGTTGTCAGCTCAAGGCAACTCATGAGAATTTCTGTAAGTCATAACGATCCCCAGGTTTGTGAAATTGTGTCACTTGCTATATTCCTTCTTACTGGTTTATTCCTTTGGTTACCAGTTACCTAGGCTTTTCTGTCTTTGTCTTTACGACCTTGGCTCTTTCCGTTCTCTGAGGTTCTTTTTGTCTCTAAGATGTAAGGCTTTCCCATCTTGATTCCCTTGGAAGCTATACTTTCTTCTCAACTCATTTTAGAGAGCTAATTTGACTTCTATCTTTTCTCAGTTCTCTAGGGAAGGTAGGGATTACTTCGGGTAACCAAATAGAACTGGTACCATAGACACTTTGATGGCGAAAAAAGCAAGGCCCCAATTATTAAAATAGGATAGCTTTGACGGGTCGAACCCTCGTTTATACTTTCGGCAAATTAGGCCTACCTCAACACCTATGTGGTAAATAATATTTTTATAAACACCATTTTGGTAAAAATTCTACTTGACTTTATATTAATTTTATTTGACTTTATATTAATTTTATATTAAGAGCACCCGGTATACATGCGCCAAAGGGCGCCATATTGCTCTTTAATGACGCCATTCTGCGCCAACACCGCCCCCCCCCCCCCCCCCCGCGTTGAAGACCGGCGCCGAGCCAATCCGCCAAACCTTTGGCGCCCATGAAAATCAAATGGTTACCGTTGAACGGTCCAAAAAATGACCGTTAGGTCATTAAAAAAAAAATAAAAAATTCTACCACTATTTAAATCAAACCATTCTCCATTTTTTACACCCACATCTTTTTTAAAAAAACCAAACCCTCTCATCTCATAAAAATTACCATGGATTTCCTCTCTTCCAACGATTCATCCGACTCGTTGTCTGACGAAGCCGCGGATATGTTTTTCCAGATGATGGTGAACTATCAGCAACGTCGTCTAAATAGACGAGCGCAACAAACGCTTACCCGAAGAGCTCGTCTTAATCGAAACCGTGAAATGGGTCAATTGAAGGCGGACTTGATCGAGGATATCTACGAGCGATCACGATCACATTGATTATTTTATCAACTATTTGTATGTTTTATTTTTTTTCTTAAGTATTTGTAGGTGTTATCTTTTTAACAAATGTATTTGTAGTGTTTTTTTTTAATTTTAATAATTATTTAACTATTTTATTTATTTATTTATTTATTTTTGAAAAAAAAACTAATTTTGTAGTCATTAAAATAATTCGAAAATAAATTTTTTTTTAATTAAAAATAGTTTAACATGGCATGGAGTATCCCCTCTGGGCCTCTGGTGTTAAGTGGTGTTAAGTGAAGTTAAAGCTGACGTGACGCCTACATGACGGTGTTAAACTTTAACATAACATGGGGTATACCCCATGCCCTAATAGAAACTTCATAAATTTGTATCAAATCAAGAAATGCTATGGATTTGTATCAAATCAAGAAATGCTATGGATTTATGAATTTAAGTTACAAACTTCATCGGGTGCTTTAATGGATTCTATCGCTTCAACTCGTGCCACTACTATTTACGATTTTGATTCGATTATTACTCTCTCATTACCTTTATTATCTTGAAAAAACGTTTCTGTATATATCTCCTTCATGAAACACTTGGTATATTGCTTAATTAAATGAGACGTCGTTTGAAATAAATGACCAAGTAAGGCCAGGAGGACGAGTCAGGGAAAGATTTTGTTGGGACCGAGTCAGGGCTTCGGTCAGAGGTGGTGAAGTCTTCGGTCAGAGGCTGGGACTGAGTTAGGGCTAATATTGGATGATATCTAACGAGCGGAGGGCCACTTACCAGGGGTCAATGGTCAGCTCTTATCAGACTCGGTAAGAGGTTATCAAACAACCCCTAAGTATGTTACAAGAGAGGGAACATACTAAATCTTAGGAACAACACTTTCCTTTTATCTATATTTGAGGGCAGTGTGAGGCATAGCTTCCATAAAAATTTTATTTGACTTTTAACCTTCTTGAATTACTTTGATCACTAAGGAATTTGTTTGTTCTATTGCAATCTTCATTAAATTTCTAAGTATTGTATGAAGTGATTTCTTCCCTCATCCCATCCCATGAATGTTGGAACCTCCCTCGGTTATTACAAAAGTGACGTCCGGAGTAGTGTTTCCGTCTTGCTGGGTAAGTAGAAGTTTATCAGTAGTCTCTACTTGTTTTCCTTTCTTGTTTATAATTCTTTCCTCATATGTTTTTAGTCTTCCCATAGCTTCGTCTCGGCTCATAGCATCTAGGTGTGTGTATTGCTATATTGATGCTACTATTTAGATAAATCTTTCAGGAACGAAATTTAAAAGCTTACGTACTAGAGTTGCTTCATCTAAAGTGAAACCCAGATTTGTAGCCCTAGTGACAATTCTAAACACTTTTCCTACGAAGGTGTCTATGGTATCATTGCCCTTCATTTGTAGGTTTCAAATTCTGATTATAAGGTTTAAAGGCACTTGTGTATTTTGATCGCAAATTGCACTTGTGTATTTGGAAACTTGTAGTACTTGATCTTCCAATATGGATTGATACAGCAACAAAGCAATTGCCATTCTATCTTTTTGTTGTCTGTGCGAGTATTGACATTGGTTTCAGTGACACCCCACAACCCGTGCTTCTAATATAATCATGATCTTGACCGCCCATACTTGATGCGTTGGTGATGGTACATCTGATGTTTCTACCTGAACGAACACGCCATACAGTAATCTAATCATTGTTCGTTTTCAAATGTTCCAATTCCGACCTAAACGACTGAACAATACATCAGTGGTTTCCATATGTGCCCGCAATAGCCGTTGGGCGCTGGTAGGTGAAAAAGACGATTGTGGGGGGGGGGGGGGGTTAACTTCGTTAAAAATTTAACAGCTAACACACATCCATCTACACTACTCCTAACCAGATCATCATTGTAAATTAGACCCTATTGCCATTAGCTAGGTAGTTTATTGTGAGCATACACCATAACTATGCTATTTTTGTAATAATGTGTATTTCCAGGACTTTATAGCAAAACTTTCGGATTATGGGATTACTCACGATCGATCTAATACACAACATACTACGATTAACTTCAGTGATCATATTTCTCCCCCAAGTAAGTTCGATGTTGCAACCTTCCCCCACCCCCTCTAGAAATCATCAAATAATGTTTTGGAATTGCATGTCCTTTTAAAAAGCTATTATGTGGATGTGACAATCATTTCAGCTCGGCGGTTGAAATATAGAGGAAATCGACCCTAACTTTCACGCTTGTAAATGTAAATAATTGTCAAGAGAATTGCTTGCCTACATTAGAATAATACAAGTCCTATATATAATACAAACGGGAATAAGGAAACCAAATCAAGATAAACCTATACAATATTTGTAGAATAAATACAAAATTCATTCCGATATTATCGAATAGATAATTTCGGTTAACAGTCTCCGACAGTTTGAGCCGGAGCCTGATGAAGGCATAAATTGGATCGGAAACGCACAAAAAACTGCTTCATCATGCCCTTTGTGAAGATATCTACATACTAATATTCGGCCGAGACATGTAGAGTTTTCACTTCACCATTACGAACCTTGTCACGGACGAAATGAATATCAAGCTCAACATGTTTTATAGGTTGATGCTGGACCAGGTTCTCCAACAAATAAACTGCACTAATGTTGTCATGATAAATGAGAGTAGCCCCGCGATAGGAACATGTATCTCGAGAAGAATATTACGTATCCAACAAGTCTCGGCAACGGCATTAGCTACGTCGTGATATTCGGCCTCGACAGTGGAGCGGAAAATAGTGGGTTGTCGTTTTGACGACCAGGAAATTAAATTATCTCCCAAGTAAACGCAATATCCTGACGTCAACCGCCGAGAGTCCGGACAACCGCCCCAATCCACGTCGGAATAAGTTTTCAAGCGCATGGAGCGAGATGGGGCGATGTGAAGGCCATGATCAAGAGTTCCCCAAATGTAGCGCAAGATCTGTTTCAAAAAATGATAATGTTTGTCTCGAGACTCGAGGATATGCATAAACAGACAAATTTGTTGTACAACATAAGCAATATCATGCCTGGTTATTGTGAGATATTGTAATGCACCGACCAAACTTCGAATAAAGAGCTCCATCAGGATATGGGGCACCGTCATTAGCACTAAGCTTTGAGCCAACTTCAACAGGGGTAGAGAACGGCTTGCAGTTAGACATGTTATCCCCGGATAAGATACCGCTTGCATATTGAGAGTGTGATAAAAATAGGTCATCTTTTTTATTTTCTACATGAATGACGAGAAAATATTTCAAATTGCCAAGGTCCGCCATTTTGAACTCTTTAGATAAGAGGTGGATGAAGTGATGTGCGGGAAGAGGCAGTTAGTATTATGTTGTCCACATAAATAAGAAGGTAAGCCATGTTGGTGCCCTGGTGGAAGACAAACAGTGACGTGTAGCTTTTGCTGCTCTCGAATCCATATTTAGTAAGATAACCTGCAAAACGATGGTACCAAGCCCTTGGGGCCTTCCTTAGTCCATATAATGATTTATTTAACTTACATACATGTCTTTGATGAGTATGACTAGTAAACCCGGGTGTCTGAAACATATAAACATTCTTCTTAAGCTGGCTGTGAAGGAAGACGTTTTTAATGTCGAGTTGTTGTATAGGCCATGTTCGTGAAACAACAAAACTGATGACAGTTCTAATAATAGTGGGCTTGACCACCGAGCTAAATGTGTCATCGCAATCGACACCTACAGTTTGACTCTTACCATTAACCACGAGTCTTGCTTTATATCTTTCCAATGTGCCATCTGATCTAAATTTATGTTTGAACAACCACATGCAACAGATGACAGGAGCATCGGCAGGTCGAGGGATAATTTCTCACGTATTATTTTCTAATAGTGCTTCATATTCGTTAGTCATGACAAGTTTCCAATGTCGATCAGTAAGGGCTGCTAAGTGTGATTTGGGAAGAGGAGATATGGGTGGTGCGGATTAGAGGTTAAGGTTTAGAGGAACACGGGGTTTTGAAATGCCTGCGCATGATCGGGTTTGCATGGTGTGGGTGGAGTTGGTGGGTAGCGAAGGTGGAAATGGTGGTGGTGGTGGCGAGGAGAGTGCAGGGAAAGTGGCAGTGTGTTGGGTGGTAGGGGACGTAGTTGGAGAGGTTGGAGAGTCAATTTGCGAATTTAGAGGTGGTGTGGCAGGAGTGTTTGGTGGTGAGTCAGTAGAGAGTGGTGCAGGTTGGGCCATGGTAGATGGGTGGGTGTAGATGAATGGGGAAGGGTCTAAGAATGAGTGGGAAGGAGTGGGTTTAGACGGGTCGGCATAGGGAAAATTTGTCTTGTCGAATGTGACGTTGCGAGAGAAAATAGTCTTGTCGGATGCAAGATCAAGGCATCGGTAACCTCAAAAAATGGATGGTAACCGAGGAAGACGCACCATGTGGAGCGAGGTTCGAGCTTACGTACGCGAGTGGAGGAGGTGTTAGGGTAACATGCGCACCCAAAAACGCGTGAGCGTAAGAGGGGTGACGATAGTAGAGAAAGGTCATCAGTGTGTTATTTTTAAGAAGGGGGTAGGTAGGATGTTATGTAGGTATGAAGCGATGTGTAAGGCTTCGACCCAAAACGAAGCGGGTAACGAAGCGTGAGTAAGGAGTGTGAACATGATTTCGTTTATACGGCGAATCATACGTTCAGATTTCCCATTTTGTTGGGATGTGCAAGGGCACGAAAAACGAAAGTGAATACCGTTGGTGGTTGCAAATTTTTTGAAATTATGGTTATCAAATTCCCCGCACAAGTCACATTGAAAATTTTGAATATATAATTGGAATTGGGTTTTTACAAATTAATGAAAATGTGTGAATTTGGTATACGTTTCATATTTGAATTTTAATTGGTACACCCAAGTATATTGAGTATAATCGTCTACAAGGACCATATAGTATTTATAACCCGCATAACTTAGAACAAGAGATGTCCATAAATCACAATCTAAAATTGCAAATGGTACTAAAGTACGAGAAACAGAATCCGAGAAAGGCAATCTTTTATGTTTTGACAATTGACAACTGACAAGAATGATAAAAAAAAAGTAGAATCTAACTTATTGCAAGAAATAGAGTTATTGGAACGAAGAAAATACATAGCAGGCTTGCCCAAATGCCCAAGTAGATTATGCCAAAAATGAGATCGAACTGTGGATGAAAGGAAAGCAGAAGGCAATGCATTCTTGGTGACCGGGTAGAGGTGGCTGGAACTATTGTGGCGGCTTAGGATAGTGTCATCCTTGAAATCCTTCACAGAAAAACTGAACGGATCAAATTCAATAGATGTGTAATTATCGATATTTAAGTAACAAATGGAAACAAGAATTTTAATGACAAATGGATTATAAAGGATGGTTCTAAGTTAGCGTTTGGTATGCAGGAATGGAGGGTGGAATGGAATGAGTCATTACATCGGAATGAAAAATGACATGTTTGGTAGCACATTGGAATGGAATGGACCATTACATAAGGAATGTGATTCCTTCCATTTTAAAGATTTTCATTCCATAGGGGATGGATGTTTTTTCGATTCCTTCAAGGAATGGAATGAAAGTTTTATTTTCCAATTAGATTTCTTCTTAAAATTTTATGGAAAAAAATAAATAGTAAAATAGGAAAAAATACAAAAATATAAAAAAAGGAAAAATAATAATAAAATTTTTAAAAATTAAAAATAAAACAATAAATAAAAACAAAAAGTAATAAAGATAAAATTAAATTAGAAAATAAAAAATATATAAATTAAATTATTTAATAAAAAATTAAAAATTAAAACATTGAAAAATATAAATATAAAACAAATATATTAATTTTAAATGGAATATTAGTAAATTATATTCGATTACTTCGCTTTTACTAACCATCAAAGAATACGAAACAATGATTTACTTTATTCCCACATGGTAACCAAACAAGACAATGAAATGGTAATGATATATTTCATTCCCTCGAATATTCCATTCCTTAGCCCATTTCATTCTCTCGTTCATTCCATTACCTCATACCAAACAGACCCTAAGTGTAATGGGCTTGGTGGGCGTGGGAATGTTCGAATTACCTGATCCATAATTGGAATTTGGTTGCAATTACCTTCAAAAATTGACGCTATGGGAGAATACAAAGAAAAATTATCGAGTTTACCTGCGTCGTTAGAGACGTGTGACGAAGCTCCCGTATCCATGAGCCATTGATCCTGACCATCGTCCTGAGCCATAGATAGGGTTTGCATTGTCTCGGCTAATTGAGTAGGTTCGAGTGGATCAGTCTCAGTCAAGTGGGCCTGAGGAGTAGACGGATGAGCCATGCCGCTTAGGCCTGAGTAGTTGCTAGGTCGCTGTGGAAATAGGTCATATGGGCTTGGCTTCCAGGGGTAAGCCCATCCGTTCTTGGAAGGGAACGGGCATGGGGGAGGGGTACAAGACGGGCCAGAAGCCCAATACTGCATGGGTTGGGGCTGGAGCAGCCTGCAAGGGGTGCTGATTGGGATTACTGGAATGGGCAGGAGGACCAAATCGCTTTTGGCCTTGGCGCTGAGATGGATCCCACCGATTATTGTTAGGCTTTCATTTCTGCGAACTGCCACATAAAGTGTTGTTGTTTTGAGCAGGGGCTTGGATGCGGCAGTACCGAAACCTTGTCCCAAGCATTCAGGCAAAGTTATTCATGACGGAGCATGTTACACGGCGTTTCCTAATTAATCCGATATTGTTTGATTGATGTAGGCGGACACACTGTCATATTCTGACGGGAGACCGCGCACAAGTTGGAGGACACGACGCTGATTGCAGACTGGGGAATCCGCATCGCTTAACTGATCGGCGATCTCCTTCAGGCGTTGACAATAAGCCTCCAACGATGGTGTATCTGAAAGCTTGAGATTGGAAAATTCTTGTTCTAACGTGGCAACGCGAGCACCTTTATTATTCAAGAACAATTCTTGAACTCTTTTCCAAGCAGCAAGGGCAGTGGGCGGGCTCATCAGTAATGACGCTGACGAGTAAATCATCTGAGAACGTTCCGTAGATCCATTGAAGGACCAGAGCATCCAACTTTAGCCATTCAGCATACCCTGAATCTGTTTTGTCGAGAGACGGTGTACCATCGGCCATGCGGAAGCACATCGTGACTCATGGCATGAACTTAAAGAGGCGAATCCATGTGGAATAGAAACCTTCACACTGTCGAGCACACGAACCCTTGGAACAGTGTATGCGAGATGAACGTTTTGGGGTTTGGGTGTAGAGTTTTTCTCTTTGTCTGCCATGGAGGACCAGGGTTCGAGATAAGAAAAAATTAAAAAAAAAAAGTGTTGTTTGATCGAAATCAAAGCCAAAGCGTTGGGGAGCAGAGAATAGAGATCGGCTGTCAGGGTAAAGAGCAATGATACCATATAAATAATTGTGAAGAGAATTGCTTGCCAACATTAGAATAATACAAGTCCTATTTATAATACAAACGAGAATAAGGAAACCTAATCAAGAGAAACCTATACAATATATTTACAATAAATACAAAATACATTCCAATATTATCGAATATCGGTTAACAACAGTAAAAACATTTGACCCAATTTAGTTATATGCGTTGTAATGTAATTTTATAAACTAGGCGTGTGTTCGAACTAGGTCATGCCAATTTACACTACACTTGCACAATTTCAAATGAATACATCTTAATGGAGATCGTACTTTGTTAGCAGCAAGGGAATCCCTTCAAATGGATCTATCAGGTTTTACAGTGATATTAGCGGAGGTGGTCACGGGGACACGCATCTTCCACGAAAGTGAACTCGATGCAATTGATAATAGGTTGCGCCAACATGGACAAAAGCCATTGCGAGATATTGCAAAATTATGTTATAAAGGCTGCTATAGATCAGAAACAAAATCAGAGATGCTTAAAATATTGAAAGGGTATGGCAAGTATATTCCCGCATGTTGGGTCGAGACATTAGACACAGCAACGTTGGAGGAGAGTGAGGATGAGACATTCTACACAGCAACTTCGGATGGGGGTGAGGATGACAAATCCAGCTCAGCAACTTTGGAGGAGTGTCAGGATGAGACAACATTCTACTCAACAACTTCTTTTGAAAGCTGCTTATGGTAAGAATCTGCTATCGACATTTCTCTAAAGTGTGTCTATATATGAATACACTGTATAACAAACTTTAGGGTTTAAGTAGACATAAGTGAAGAAAAAGAAAATATATAAGTTATGCAATTGTAAATGGAAAAATTATGCATATGTTGATGGTTTATCGTTTAGCTAGTACCATAATGGGTCATATAAGTGTAGTTACACTTCCAATTTGGGATTGATGATGTCCTAACTTGATTAATGCAGATCCTTCTGCCACTCCACCGGAGATGACATGGGCCGCTTGCTCCAGCTTCACAATCGACAAATTGGTAATTTTTAGTCGAGAGATCTCATCCTATATATAGTTGTTAAATATGTGCACATATGTGTTTGTACGTGTCATGAAATACATAAAAACATTTGGTCTAAAGAAATTCAAGAGGTAAATATTTTATGTATTGAAAGCTTTTCAGGAGTAATAATCAAATTGATTACATGAAGAAAATGATAACTTTGGAGATAATGATAACATTGATGGCTAAGATAAATAAATGATAAATATATCTCTAAGAGTATGACTAATTATTACATGTGCATGAGATAAGTGATTAAACTGGTTTGAAGACAATCATCTGCTGCAAAAATTGGCAATCTGATGAGCTATAAAAACATAACAAACTCGAAGAGAACCAGCGAAAACATGTCAAGAAAAAAATACAAATCGATCTTAAGATGCTTACAGTGGTGGATAAACAAATAGCAATGAGGGGGTATAGGCCCCCAAGAGAAATGATATCTTCCGAATTATATTGATAAAATCTGGTTGACATATCATCCTTGCTTCTAATGCCTTTAACCTGGTTGACAGATCATCCTTGCTTCAAGAGGTCAGGGTGAGGTGCCCTTCTATTTCGCCTTGGGTTGAGTTTTTATATGGGCAACCTGCTAGACTGTATTTCGGTGATAATCATATCTGGTCCACTACGGGGTTCAACAAGGTGACCCTTTGGGGCCTCTCCTCTTCGCGCTTGTTTTGCACCCCCTGGTTCACCAGATCAGGGACAATTGCAAACTTCTCCTTCATGCTTGGTAGCTCGATGATGGAACTGTCATTGGGGATGTTGGGGAGGTTGCCAAGGTGTTGGACATCATTAAAGATAGGGGGCCTTCCTTAGGGCTTGTTCTCAACATTAGAAAAACTGAGCTCTTTTGGCCTTCTTGTGACGGCAGGAAGGCTTATGCAGGTCTCTTCCCAGAGAACATTGGTAGGCCTGGCCTAGGGGTGAAACTCTTGGGGGGAGCTGTTAGTAGAAATGCAAATTTTATCCAAGGTTTGGCAACGAAAAGAGCCTCCAACGCTGTTGATCTAATCCGCCTCATCCCCAAGCTGGGGGATTCGCAGAGTGAACTTCTTCAGCTGCGCTCATGTATGGGTATAGCCAAACTTTTCTTTGGGTTGAGGACATGCCCTCCTTTACACATGATGGGGGCTGCCTCCTTTTTCGATAAAGAACTGCGCACGGCAATCGAGAATCTGGTGGTGTGCGGGGGGCCCTTCTTTGGGGATCTCCAATGGCGGCTTGCTTCATTACCCATCAGGTGTGGGGGGCTTGGGTTATATTCTGCGGTTGAGGCTTCCTCGTTTGCCTTTGTGGCATCAAGGGCGCAATCATGGGTGCTTCAAGATCATATTTTGAGTAAAAGTGGGATTTGTGGCATGGACTCTGAGTATGAGGGCGCGCTGGACCGTCTTCGGGATGTTACTCCAGGCTTCGACTTTAGCGGTTTCACTAACAAGGACACCGCCCCCCCTAAAGCCCAAAAAGTTTTGGCGAGTGCCCTTTTTGGTAAAATCATGCAGGAGATGGAAGTGAAGTTTGACATGACCGTAACACAAAAAGCCGTGTTCGGATGTTTACAAGCGCCGCATGCCCAAGATTTCCTCCGGGCTATCCCTATTGACGGGCTAGGCCAGCACATGTCACCGGTGGAATATCGTGTTATTCTTAGATACCGCCTTATGATTCCCATTTTCCCGAATGATGAGAGATGCCCCGTTTGTCGCAAGGCGTGTTTGGATTCGTTTGGGGAGCATGCTGTCCATTGCAAAGAACTCCCGGGGTTTAAATATCGACACGATCTGGTTAGGGATGTTCTATTTGACATATTCAAGCGCGCGGGGATTTCGGCGAAGAAGGAAGCTCCGGTCAACTTTCTGA
Source organism: Deinandra increscens subsp. villosa (assembly GCA_039602395.1). NCBI lineage: Eukaryota > Viridiplantae > Streptophyta > Magnoliopsida > Asterales > Asteraceae > Deinandra > Deinandra increscens. The sequence continues at coordinate 46,717 of JBCNJP010000267.1, read as the reverse complement.
CGGGCCCGTCTGATGGGCGATCGACTCTTAGACCGGCAGACATCTTGGTCTTTTGGTGGATAGGGGGGAAGCATGCATGACTCGATCTAACTGGGGTATCCCGCTGGTGGGCTTGGGGCTTGGTGAGTTCAAAGTGGGCCAGGCGGCTTCTAAGGCCGCGATGGGAAAAGTGAACAAGCACGAGAAAGCGTGCGTTGAAAATCAACACGTGTTTGTTCCTTTTGCCTTTGACACCTTTGGGTTCCTCGCCTCTGAGGCTGTGGAAACTTTGAGTAGAGTCCAACGGGTCATGCATGGTAATGTGGTGACCTCTGGTGCTAGAGATGTTGTTTTTACGAGGCTTAGTTTTGCTATTCAGAAAGGCTTGACGGCGCAGCTTGTTGCCCGCCTCCCTTGCCCGCTGGGGTGATTGTCCACTTGTCTTTGTATTTCAGTTGAATTAATTGAAATTGAAATTATGTTCTACTTTGAAAAGAAAGAAAAAATCTGGAAATTTTTTAACTTTTGGTGTGAGAATGAGTAATCAGGGGCATTTATATTTAATTTGGGGGCACTATTGTATTTGAAAGGGGTAAAGAAAGAATAAAGGTCCCAATCTTTCATAGTTTTCGTTTAAAAATATATAATCCTCATTTTTATCCCTTAAAATTTTTCAATTTATACGTTTACTCTTTAAAAATTCAATTATCTTACATATTCACCCATATTATGTTTTGATGTTACTTTATTATAATTTTTCAATTTATACGTTTACTCTTTAAAAATTTGAAAATCTTACATATTCACCCATATTATGTTTTGATGTTACTTTATTATAATTTGTAAGGGTGTGCTCGGTTCGGTTGAGTTCAGTTTTAGCTCAAACCGCAACCAAAATTCACCCATATTATGTTTTGATGTTACTTTATTATAATTTGTAGGGGTGTGCTCGGTTCGGTTGAGTTCGGTTTTTAGCTCAAACCGCAACCAAAACCGAAGTGTTCCGTTTTTGGGTTTAAGAAACCATTCGGTTTCGGTTCGAAACGGTTCGGTTTTCGGTTTATAAAACGAAACTATAGAATTTGATCAGACCCATTGAGGCCATGGTTGGATCGAAATTATTTAACCCATTTCACATCCGTTTGGTGGATTATTTTTTATGTGGAATGTTAATTCCTTTTAAACGAGATGTTTACCACCCCGCGCGTTGCTGCGGGGTTGAATTTGTATACTAAACGAAAGTCAAAAAGTTAAGTGGTATAAAACGTAAAAGTTTAAAAGTCTCGTGGTGAAAGTATAAAACTATAAAAGTTAAAAGTTTCGTGGCAAAATTAGAAGACAAAAAAACTTAAAACAAAAATAAAAACTGTAAAAGTTAGAGGGTTAAAAAGTTATGGAGTATAAAACGTAAAAGTCTAAAAGTCTCGTGGTGAAAGTATAAAACTATAAAAATATACTAAGTTAAGGGGTATAACACGTAAAAAGCTAAAAGTCTCGTGGTGAAAGTATAGAACTATAAAATATACTAAAAACGAAAGTAGAAAAGTTAAAAGTTTCGTGGCCAAAGTAGAAGACAACAAAACTTAAAACAAAATAAAAAAACTTAAAAAGTTAGAGGGTTAAAAAGTTAAGGGGTATAAAACGTAAAAGTCTAAAAGTCTTGTAGTGAAAGTATAAAACTATAAAAATATACTAAGTTAAGGGGTATAACACGTAAAAGTCTAAAAGTCTCGTGGTGAAAGTATAAAACTATAAAAGTATACTAAAAACGAAAGTAGAAAAGTTAAAAGTTCGTGGCCAAAGTAGAAGACAACAAAACTTAAAACAAAAAAAAATTAAAAGTTAGAGGGTTAAAAAGTTAAGGGGTATAAAACGTAAAAGTCTAAAAGTCTTGTAGTGAAATTATAAAATAATAAAAATATACTGAAAACGAAAGTAAAAAATTAAAAGTTTCGTGGCCAAAGTAGAAGACAACAAAACTTAAAACAAAAAAAAAACTTTAAAAGTTAAAGGATACAAAACGTAAGAGTATGAAACATATGTGACTAAACTATAAAAACCAAAAGTTTAATATTTCATAAAAAAAATTGTGTTTAAAAGTTTAAGGGGTAGAAACTGCCAAAACCTTAAAGTTTTGTGACCAATTTAAAATAAACAAAAACTCTATTATTAATCACCAAATTTCATTGTATATAATATAATATAGAGGGAGACTTGAGAAATTATTAGATTTTCGATGTGGGATAACTTGAATGGTGGCTACAAGGCCTTTTTGTTTAATGTCTCAATTATATTAAAGATAACATAGTTTTAGTTTTTAGGGAACTACATATTTTATATTTTTACATACTTATTTATAAACCCGTTCGGTTTGGTTATTTTCGGTTGATGAAAAATTTAAAACCGAAACCAAATCGAAAATTTCGGTTTCGGTTCGGTTTTTTGCACACCCTTAATAATTTGGACTATTTTCACTCAATCCATATCCCCCATCCACAACGCAAATTATAAAATTTTCTATATTCGACACTGAATGTTTATGTTGATGAAAGAAAAAAATACTAACGGACAGTCAATCGTTGATCCTCACGACAACCAACCCAATCACATTTCTTAACGAGTTTTCAATGTAGGAGAGAGTGAAAAATAATCAACTCATGTGTACTAGTTTTGTGCAAGTAATGTAAAATGCGTTTAACATTTTGATGGTACATCAGTACATGCTTAGATGCTGGTGGTTAAAATAGCCATAAATTGAATATAAGTCTGAATGTGTGATACCAGAAAAAACCTCAAATAAAAAGTTATAACATGTACGAAGTTTAGGTAAACAAATAATTGACAAATCAGATAAAACATGATCCACACATTTCAATAACATGTCTATAGAAAAGGACATGTGCTGCACCACAAGGGATCTTGGACTCCATTGGATGCTCAAAAAGATGTTATCGCGTCCATCTTTATTTTGAGACACAAGTCATAAACTTAGGTTGTGTTTGGTAATCAGTTTTATTTTCATAAGTATATGGTAGACCTGCCAAAATGGACGGGTCGGGCTGGGCGGGCTGGCGGGTTAAAACGGGTTCGGGTTAGAATGGGCTCGGGTCAAAACGGGCTAATTTAGTTTGGGTTAAAACGGGCACGGTCCAAAACGGGCACGGGCCAAAACGGCAACGAGCCAAAACGGGCACGGGTCAGAATGGGCTGAGATAAAAAAACCAATGTGACCCAATTGAAAAGGCATTTTTAATGCATGACAGAAAGAATCTATATGTTCATTTCTGGAAAAAGATTTTTCCTACATAGTTAACCATATTTAATTAGAAAACTAGAATCGTAAATTTAGCATGAAAATGTAAACAACTTTGAATCCTAACATTCAACCCACAAGTTGCCAACTTTACATCTCTACCTATCCAAGAGATGAACTATTTTCTTATCAAAATCTTCATTAGCATCTTCATCAACATCACTAATTCCTTTTCCTGTAATTCAATTGGAAAATATAAATGAATGTCTATAACAAACTTTATAACTCACTTCGATAATGAAATTTGAAGATAGTTGGTGTTACCTAAAACTTATTGCTATCATAAGTTGGAATCAGTGCTTCAATATCTTCTACAATTCCCTCTTCCATCTCGTTCTCTACCTCGTTCTCATCTAAATATTTAAAAAGAATAAAAGATGCATAAACATTGAATACACATAAAAGGACATGAAAATTGAAGTTACAAAATAATACACTTTAATACCTTTTAGATCAAATAACCAATCGCGAGTGCAGAGCAATTCCTCGACATTTGAAGATGCTAAAGAACTTCGATATTTATTTAGAACTTGGCCCCCAATACTGAATGATGATTCTGAAGCAACGGTTGTGATTGGGATGCTTAATATATCACGAGCCATTAAGGACAGTTTTGGATATCTTCCTTGATTATCCTTCCAGTATTTTAAAACATCAAGTTCTTGTTTTCTATCAAGTACAGCTTCCTCCAAATACATGGTTAATTTTGTTTTTTCATTATCAACACTTTTATATTGACTTTCAAATGACTCAAACCCATCCAACTCGTCAAAGGGATCAGAAACAACATTTGAACTCTCTGCAACAAACGGACTATGCATTGTGTTTGGAGAAATATCATATTCCATATCATATAACTTATGTATAGCATCTAATACAATCTTCAATTTATCTCCACGTACTTTCTCTTCCATCTTAAGTTTTGAAAAACAAAATTTAACCATCTTGAACTTATACCGTGGATCTAGAACAATCCCAAATGACAAGACCATACTATAGGTTTCCCAATATTTGTCAAACTTTATTTTCATTTCTTTTGCCATATTACTTATAACACCATCTGCAGAATCAATCGCTTCTTCAATATGTAACTGAATTGACCACACTTTGAGGAAATATAAGTTTGAAGTAGGATAAGTGCTTCCCGAAAACAAAGTTGTGATGTCGTAAAATGGTTTCAAGAATTGTGTGATTTTTTCTATCCTTGTCCATTCCAGGTCCGATATATAAATCTTAAAATTAGATTCAACTAGTGCAAAGCGTTTATAAGCCTTTCGGTAGGCCAATGCACAATCAAGCATCAGGTATGTAGAATTCCACCTAGTTACAATATCATGACGGACATGTTTTCCGCATTTCAATGAACAATATTGTATGCATTCCGCGAACTTGTACTTTCTACTAGAACTTCCTCTAACATACTTCACCGACTCTCTAACCTTCTCAATAGCTTCTTCAATAACTTTCAACCCGTCTTGAACAATAAGATTCAAGACATGTGCACAACAACGCACATGAGTAAAATCTCCCCCCAAAACTAACACATTATTCAAACGAAGATGACTTTTCAAACAATCCACTAAACCATCATTATATTTAGCATTATCTAATGTAATAGTGAAAACCTTTTTATCAATGCCCCATTCTGTTAAAAAGTTGATCAAGTACTCACCTAAAATAGATCCAGTGTGTGGAGGTGGTATAGCTCTGAAGTTTAACACTTTTTTCCTTAGAACCCAATTTTCATCTACATAATGGGCTGTCAAGGCCATAAATCCATCGGATGTTATAGAACTCCACAGATCTGACGTCAAACATATTCTACTAGTTACTTTTTGTAACTCACTTTTAACAATCAACTTCTCTCTATCATGTATTTTTAGGACATCCGCCTTTATGGTATTTCTTGTTATGGTTTTCACATCATGATGTAGAAACTTATGCAAAGCCCGTGTCCCCTCATGTTCAACATAACTAAAAGAGTAATTATGTTTAATGATGGAATATGCTAATTTATCCCTATACATCGCTTGATCTAAAGGGGCGCGTTTTTTTGGTTGACCGGGTTCATCAAGATTAAAACACAAAGGGACATGGCGTTTCAAGTTAGTTGTTCCTGAACTTTTCTTAGCACTTAACACCTTTCCACAAGCATTACAACTTGCTTTCCTATCTCCACCAGGTTCAATAGGTAATATTTCAAAATAATCCCAAACTGAAAAATTTTCTCTATTTGAACTAACTTCATCCTCGCCTACAATTGGTTGTGTAGAATCAGTGTGGTTTGACATATCTACTACAATAATAAAAGGGAAAAAGACGAAAATAACCTCTTTTACCAAGTTTGGGACGAAAATAGCCCCATGAAATTTTTTTTCCAACTTTTAGCCCTACCTTAACGGTCGTTAACGACCTCCATTGAAACCCAAAACGACCGTTCTCGATGACCAACCACGGAGCGACATGTGTCATCCACGGTCGTTAATACCTTGGAAAGGTCGTCGACGACCGTCATTTTCCGTCAAACGACCGCCGACATTTTTCGTCTCCAGGAATCTTGGAACATTGTCTGACAGCCTTGTTCGGTGTGTGTCGACGTTCTGAGGTCGTAACGACCGTGGTCGACGACGACCACAGTTACAGTCGTAACGACCGTTGTCGGATTTAATTATTCTTTTTAAATTTTAAAATAATTCCATGGTCGTTTCGACCATACTCGTTGGCGACCACACATGTGGTCTTCAACGACCATAGTCGTTTCGACCGTGTATGAGGTCGTTTCGACCGTTGTTTCTCATATAATTAATAATTAAATGATAATTAATTGACCATTGCTTGTGATACTTAATTGTGTTTTATATAACCTTGCCATTTACAATGAAAGATCCCTTTTTCCAAAGCACTATCGTAAAAATTACTTTACCTTGTGAATTGTAAAGAAGAGTTAATATCTATTAATATTAAAAATAATTCTGAACAAACTAAAGCTTCCAACGTTTATATATTGGGAACTCACATATTCACGTTTATATTTTGGGAACTCACATATTTACAACGGTAAGTTTTTTTTGAACTTTCTTTTTATTTTCAAAGTAATATAAATACATTACTTCCATTCTTTACAATTCACAAGGTAAAGTAATTATTGTAATAGTGCTTTGAAAAAAGGGATCTTTCATTGTAAATGTCAAGGTTATATAAAACACAATTAAGTATCACAAGCAATGGCCAATTAATTATCATTTAATTATTAATTACATGAGAAAGAACGGTCGAAACGACCACATACACGGTCGAAACGACTATGGTCGTTGAAGACCACATGTGTGGTCGCCAACGACTATGGTCGAAACGACCATGGAATTATTTTAAAATTTAAAAAAAATAATTAAATCCGATAACGATCGTTACGACTGTAACTGTGGTCGTCGTTGACCACGGTCGTTACGACCTCAGAACGTCGACACACACCCGACAAGGCTGTCAGACAATGTTCCAAGATTCCTGGAGACGAAAAATGTCGGCGGTCGTTTGACGGAAAACGACGGTCGTCGACGACCTTTCCAAGGTATTAACGACCGTGGATGACACATGTCGCTCCGTGGTTGGTCATCGAGAACGGTCGTTTTGGGTTTCAATGGAGGTCGTTAACGACCGTTAAGTTAGGGCTAAAAGTTGGAAAAAAAATTTCATGGGCTATTTTCGTCCCAAACTTGGTAAAAGAGGCTATTTTCGTCTTTTTCCCATAATAAAAATGTCTAAAAGTCAAACAAGTAACAAATAGAAAAATCAAACAAACTTAACAAATAACAAGTAACAACTACAAAAATCAACTAAAGGGAACTTATATTAGTGAGTATGAAGGTTGCTTGCTAATATGAAAATATGGAATGAAATCACAATGACAAACACTTCATCTTATGATTCAAAATTAACAAAAGCTTGAGATAGTGAACTTAGTCATATTAGAGAAGAATTTAACAAAAACTTGCAAATTATCTAACTTTAGACAAAATAAAGTCTACATTTAACCTAAGTTATCTATCAAAGCCATGGAATATGAAGATCACACATTTTAATCACAAGAAAATGCATACATAACATATCAGTAACCAAGTAAATTGCACAACAGCTTCAAGAAGGTAAAAAATAGGGCATCTAAAAGTGTAAAATTAAGTAGAAAGCATACCTGATCTTGGTCACAAGGATAGAACGAGATCTACACAGATTATTTCTACAATCATTGAAGCAAAAACATGATTAGATAACCCTAAATTTATGCTACGCAAATAAAGCAAAAGCTGATCTTGGTAGGCCATGAAAATCGAAACAGAAAATAAAGAGAAAAACATGAAATTGACTTACCAAAGATTCGATTCAAGAAATGAAGAAATCAAAGGTTTGTGATGGTGATCGACGATGGATGGAGCGAACAGTGATGGTGATCGATGGTGGATGGAGCGAACAGTGCTGCTGATGATTCGATTTCACGATTACAGATTTCACTTTTAATAGCTTCGATTTCACGATTTCAGTTATAGCGAGAGGAAGAACTGGAGAAGAGTCGAAGAGGGGAGAGTGGGAGACCAGTTGTCGATGATTTGATTTCAAAGAAGAATGGGTAGGGCAAACTCTTTTTTACCCGTCGTCTTTTTTTTAATTGCCCATCTTTGCCCATCCTTGCCCATCCTTTCCCATCTTTCTTTGTTAACCTTTTTATTTGGCCCATTCATAGACCCTTCCTAAATTATGCTTGACCCAAAAAACCCAAAGACATAATTAAAATGCCCAAAACAACCCAAATTATGGTGGATGGGCTGAGATTGCCAGGCCTAGTATATGGTGTTAGATATTTGAGTAAATTACAGAGGTCTTTTATATTTTACTAAAATTTCGTATTAGGTCCTTTAACTAAAGTAGTTACACACGACATCCTTTATGTTTTATATTTGTTTCATAAAAGGTCATTTATCACTAACAAAGTTAAAAAATATCGTTAAGTCAAGGGTACTTTTGTCATTTTAAAAATAATTTATAAAAACCTTAAAATCAAAAAATCCTACTTAATTAAAAACTTTAAAATCAATCTTTCTCCTTCCTTGTTACGCATGAACACCGAACCAGAAGGCGACCTCCTCTGATTAAAACGATCTAGGATGATTAAATGGAATCACCTGAAATTAGAACCTACAAGTATTAAATGGAATAACTTGGTGTAAGGCATTTGATTTGTGATTATACGACTTCTACTATGTTGATGCCCATCAGAAACCCTCCAATTTCTACCCCTTTCGCTAAAATTACGGCTAATCGAGACATGAGTTTTGTACTTCATTCCAAGAAATCCAATTTCCAAGGTCAGTAAAACCTTAAATTGATACACCGGAATCGTATTGAATTGTTATGCCGGTTAAGGATATGCGAATTTGACCGGAACTTGAGATCGGTAGTATGATTGGCGCCCCAAACGACGGCGTGGGAGGCGGTGTAGTAGATGAGGAGGTAGAACGAAGATGAGGTTGAATATGGCGGCGATGTAAGTACGGGTTAATTGAACGGAGAACTTCTTCTGTGTAATTTACTCTACATTTTATAAAATAATTTCATATATTCATTTCTTGGAATTAGTTCAGATTTTAATGTAGTTAGGATCTGACCATTTTAAGTTATGATATATTTAGCTTTCATCTAAATACATATATACGTATATGCTATGCTATATGCATGTTTATACTTTTTTTAAAACAATTAGGCATCAGTCTATGTATATATACAAGTTGGTCGACTCGCGCTTCGCGGCGGAGTCATGCCGTTTTTTAAAGTTATTAAGCAAAACGAATTAAGATAAGTGTCGTCTGAAATTAATGTCGATAACGCATTTAAATTTTATACTAAGAAAAGAAAACAAAGAAAGTAAATGTTAACATCATGAAATTTATAATGTTCTCGACTCGTAGTCAAAGATCTACCTCTTAATCTGCAGTCAAAGACATATTAAAAATTCAGTCTAAATTATTAATGATTTAAATAGATAGTGGTCAGAAAGAAAACAAACATGTAAGTTTATAAGAATGCCGATACCTGTCGATCAAAACAAACAATATAAAACCCTAAATTCATATCATCGCCAAATCAGTTTTAACATAGAGTTAATCAGATTTACATTTGAGGTTCATCAGGCTCAGATTAGGGTTGTTGAAACCCTAAATTCATATCATCGCCGAATCTTTACCAACATAGCTTCTGTACAAACATTTAAGGTTCATTAGGCTCAAATTAGGGTTGTTGAAACCCTAAATACATATCATCACCAAATCAGTACTAACATAGCCTTAATCAGGTTCACATTTGAGGTTCATTAGGCTCATATTAGGGTTTTTGAAACCCTAAATTCATATCATCGCCAAATCAGCACTAACATTGCCTTAATCAAGTTGACATTTGAGGTTCATCATAGGCTCGGAGTAGGATTGTTGAAACCCTAAATTCATATCAGTGCCAAATCAATACTAACATTTCTTAATCAGATTCACATTTGAGGTTTATTAGGCTCATATTAGGGTTGTTGAAACCTAAATTCACATCATCGCCAAATCTGTACTAACATAGCCTTAATCAGATTCAAAGAGACAAAGAAATAACTGGAAAAACCCTCAGTCGATCCGGCTCAAACCCTAAAGGTTCATATCATCGTCGAATCTGTACCAACATATGTTCTTTACAAACATTTAAAGGTTTTTAAGCTTCAATAATTCATATGATTCAAAGATGCGGACAAATCACCACACAAACCCAAATATATTCACCAAACAGCTTCGTTTTGACCTGAGGTGCGGTGATTATGCTTTCAAACATCTTGCCACTTATTAAAGCATAAGAAGAATGTTCCATTTTATGAAATAAGCACAGTCCAATGAAGAACAACTTAAAAAGGAGCACATATTATAAAATGTGTAGGCCCTTTTAGAATATGAAATTAATAGTACGTTAGAAAAAATCATTCAAAGGAACTCAAGGAATAACCCAACTTTCTAAATAAATATCTACCTTACATGGCGGAATCCTCCTCCAGATTAGAAGTGTCGGTGGCCGCCTCTTCGATGCCCAAAACCAATCAGAAGTTATATCGGATCTGAGGTTTTAAATGGAGCAATGACAGGGTCGGTAGTATCATCGGCCACAACCAACCTGAAAGTTGAACGCAAAAGGAACAACGACGACGCCGGTAAAATCAACGGCTACAAAAGCCACCGGAAAAGAAAGCCAAACATCAATGCCCGAAATCGATTAGAAGTTATATCGGATCTGAGGTTTTAAACCCCAAAATCGAGTAAATGTGAGCAACGACTCAACTAAATGCGAGCCAAACCGTCGTCGCTTCAATGTAAACGGAGCAACGACGGGGCCCGTAATATCATCGGCCACAACCAACCTGATAGTTCAACGAAAAAGGAGCAACGATGGCGCCGGTAAATATCAACGGCTACAAAAGCCACCGAAAAAGAGAGCCAAACACCACCACAACCGTAAACACCGGAAATCGCCACTTAAATACCAGAAGAGAAACAAACGCGCAGCTGCAAAATCCACCGGAAAAGAACACACACACACCGCCACACGCTGAAATATCAGCGGCGAAACAAACGCAAAAACGATAGAGTGCGTTCACGGATTCACCATATGCCCAAAAACATAACCGATTTAACATGTATAGATAGAGAGACAAAGAGAAAGTAGCAAGTGTGACAACTCGTACCTTCCAGGTATACATTAATATTGTAATTATGTGCAATTAACTGTTATTCTATGTGCATTAGGCTAATTTGTTTAAATTAGATGACTTTACGTGCAAACATAGACAATCTAGGTCTGACAACATTTACCCGTAACGGAAATCAACCAAAGTTTCGCAATTATTCGAAATGGAACTTCAATAATAAGAAATTCATAAACATTGTTTTGTGAAATTTAAATATAAAATGACTATTTTATATTTTCAAAATTATTGCGTTATGACAAACGTATTTCAAACGTGTCGTTTATTCAAACGACCATTCTAGTCAAACAATAACATGGTTTTTAATTCTAAAAACCATTTCAACTTCAAACAATTTATTTTTCCTTCAGACTATTTCATTTCGTCAAACAAATTTCGTCAACTTTTAAACGTAACCCGCTCACGTCGAGCAAACAATTAAATTCAAACTTGGAGTACATCGTAGTGCACAAAAACAACAAAGCAAAAATCAAGACTTGTGACATTTCCAATTAAACCCGACACTTAATTATTCTATCGATTTATATGAATATATAAATCATTCGAGATCGAGCCAAAAACCGACTTTCTATCCGTTTATCGTTTCGACCCAAACAAAGTGTCGTTGGACTCGTTGGATCGACCCGGACTCAACTCGACCCGACCCGAGACCCGGTTCAGCCCAGTGAGCCCAATGGGCCTACCGGCCCATTTCTTTTTCTTTTCCTTTTCTTCTTTCCTCTTGGCCCAGCCGGCCCGTTTTCTTTTTCGGCCCGGCCCGTTCCTTTTCCTTTCGACCCGCGAGCCCAGTCTGGTCCCTCCTCTTTTCTTTTTCGGTTTGGCCGCCGACCCAATTCTCTCCTCTCTTCTTTCCCGGGTTCAAGACCCACCTCCATCTTTTCCCTCTTCTTTTTTTTCCGGTTTCGTTCCTCCTCCTCTCTTTCGGTTCTAACCGAGAATCCCCAACCAACACAACCAAGCTAACCATTTCCCTTAAACCCTTGTTAGCTTGTATTTCCAATGAGCACATGTTTAAACCCTTTTGTCTTCAAGATACTAAACATCTTGGTTGCTCAAGTACACAACCAACACAAGATCCCTTGGGTAATGGTTTTAACCACTTACACCACCAACACTTATGTTCCCTTAGCCACCAACTTGTCTCCCTTGTCCCTCCCTCTCTTGGCCGGTTCCTAACACCCCACAAACACACCCTTTTTGTTCAAATTTCAAACCCACTAACACAAGAGAACTCAAGCCTTGGTCCATTCTCTTTCTCTTTCTCTTGTTCTCGGTTCAAACCACCACCGAGCCACCTCCCTCTCTCGGCTCATTTGGACCGAATCCAAGCCCCCACTAGACCACCCTTATAACACTTAACACTCTCATTTCTCACTTAACCATCCAAGAGAAACACACACTTTCTCTCTAGTCTCTCTCACTCTCATCTCTCGGCCCTCCATACACCACCGCTAACCACCACTTTTCCACCATCAACCACCACACATTCTAGCTTCTAATCATTTCCTTGTTCAAGGTAATCCATCAAAAACTCTTACGTCATCATTATTCTTTCATTTCCTTCTTGATTTCTTTCATAAACAGCCATTCTAACCTCTTGTTTCCTTGACAAAATCCATGATCTCTCTTTCATTATTTCATCATCATCGTCCAAATCAAAGATCAAGGTTGGGTTTGGAGCTAAACTTGGAAGCTAAATCAACAACTCATCAAGTCCTTTACCGATCCGGAAAACTCTAAGTGAGGAAACTTACTTTCTTTGCTTATTTTTCTATAAATCTTCATATTTATATGTTACATGTCATGTTCATGATAAGTCTTGATTTGGTTGTTGTATGACTTGCTAGCAAACATGTATGTTAGTATGGTTATGTGCTCATGATGGAAACTAGTTCATGTTAAATTTGATTATTTGACTAAAAATAAAACATAACTTGTATGTTTGTTAAAAAGTGCCACTTTAATGACCAAGTTTGGACAACTACTAGTTCTTATATGTTAAAAATAATTTGGGAACACTTAACTTGGTGTAAAACATAGATACAAACTGGTAAAAATTGGATTTAATGAAAAATATATGTTTTGTAAAAATTGATCAGAGATGACACACTTTCTGCGTGTCATAAAACTGTTGTCATCTGGAAAATACATGTAGTATGAACACTGATCAGAGATGACACACATATTCTGCGTGTCATAAAACTGCTGTCACTTAGAAAAATATATATTTTTCCAAATCTCCCAACACTTATAGTTTTGTCTTAGAAAAATATATATTTTTCCAAATCTCCCAACACTTATAGTTTTGACTCCAAAACCAAAACTAAAGTTATTTAAGGATGATTTTGAGTCATAAAAGTGTTTAAACAAAGATCCAACCATGAAACTCTAAAGAAATATAAACATGGAAAATTTTATGATAAAAATACCATTTATTTTCATGAAAAATTAAGCATAAAACCTTGTGACAAATTTGTGACCACTTAGGACTTGTGATGTATTATTAGGGATGCCAAAGATGTTTTCCAAATATACAAAATAATTTGAGAAGTTAAACACTCGAAAACAAAACGGTTAAATATCGTAACTACGACTTTTTGGTAAAAATCATAACATATTTTTGGTTAAGAATCGAATCTGGTCCAGAATATGAAACATGCTTATCTTGACATATAAAAATGGTTTATAAAGTTCAAAGTTGGAAAAACATGTTTTATAAACAAACCGGACAAAAACTGTAACTTTCGGTTACTCGAAAACGTCGGATTTTGCAAGTTAAACTTCCACCGATTAAATTGGCAACTTAGAACCCTAAAACACATTAGAACAAGTCTATTAGCAAATCCTAAGTGTTAAGGAAACTTAAGAAGTCATAAGACGAGTCAAATCGGTCAAACCGGTGAAACCGGCTAACTACCGGGTGAACCAACACTTAATCTTTACCAAAATATAACTTCATATATTTTTGGGAAACATTTCTTCATAATAAATGAAAGATCTTAATTATTAATCAAAAGGGTTCAAAACCTTACAAATATTTGATAAATTAAATATTTATAATTCTCCTAACGTTTGAAGAAAAATAATCCATATTATTCAATATTTATTTTTCAAACGCGAAAATCTAATTATTGCTTATTTATTCAAATAGATAATAAATTCCATCAACTTCAATATTATTTATTAACCAATAAATAATGTCCTAGGATTTCCATCACTACCATCGGGTAACAACAGTCGAGACTTAACCTTGAACATTAAGTGACGTATTCACTAACTCAAGATAGCCAAACCCTAATACGTCATAACATTACCTTGTAGATGTTTGCTAGGCTAAGTTCAACCAATCATATCTGTCATCCATCTTCAATCATGTGAGTCTTCACGACCCCTTTTACATTTCTGTTTTCTAACCTGGGGAGAATTCAATGTACTTTTCAATTTCATTTTTGTCAGATATTATGATAACTGTAAGAAGTATTGATTGCATGTTCTTTTCATATCCCCAAACTGTGTATTCATGTTGATTCATGTTATATGCCTAAGTCCCACTATTAATTGAGTTCAATTAGTTCATCCGAAACGATAGCTTGTGAGTAGATCTATTTGGGTTGACGACCCTGCCCTGACTTGGTCGCTCCAGTCATGACTCCACGGTTATAGTCAAGGGGTACATTTGTTATTTTGATCATTCGGTGTCCTTGGGGAAGGATACCAGGAGTGGGTAAACAGTTAGTTTTGAATTCAAGGTTCATGATTAATCTTTACAACAACAGTATCAAATAAACTAATACTCTGACAGACTAAACATTTTCAAACATAAATTCCAACAGTTCTAGTGTCATAAAACCTGTGAACTCACCAACAATTCTGTTGACTTTTTAAATTCTTGAATTCTCATGTGATTAGAGACTGCAACTCCATGTTTTTCTGTTCCGATCCTTGATGTGTTGTTTAGTGTATATGAAAAATGGGGTCCTACACTATCAAATTTTAAATTTATAGAACTGGTTATTCACCAGGGGACTATACCAACACACTAAGGCAAGTATACCTATCGTGCGTAGCACAGTATTGGTAAACACCGGGTTGTCAAACCTCAGGGACACGAACTTGTTGAAAACAGTCGATTTATAATTCAGCCGGTTTTTGTTTTATTTTGAAAATGGATTTTAATTTAGAAAACTGAAAATGACAGTAATTGAAATGTTGTTTGGAAAAACAGATATTTGGTAAAGAATCACTTAGGCTTGGCTCCTCCAACTTAGGTTTGACAGGTGTATCGGTAATGCGTTACTACTTATCTCTGAGGTGAACTAGGGTCCTAAGACAAGGCTTACCTAATTCCTATGGATAGGTTCACGTTTAGGGTTATAGACACGCCCTACACGGTTACTACTGGTCCATGGTGAAGTACTGATAAGGTTGCGGTTTATGAAGTGCCCTAGGCTGGGTCCCGAGTTATCGGTGGCTCAACTCACAACTGGTCAAACGGTTAGGATAGGTATGGCCCTAACGGTCCTATAGTTGTGAAGCGGTTACAATTGGGTTGATAGGTTGACCTAGTAGGTCCTAGACACGACTAAGCAGGAACATACCCGAGTTATCGGTGAATGCTTGACTACTTGACAATGGGAAGGGTAGCTACTAGCTAAGGGTAAGGTGATTTCTCACTCAAACTCTATGGTGGACTCCTAATGGAATTCTAGGGTTTCCCTGATGATCGTGACTACTTCTAGTTCACGCGTACGCCGCAGGTTCTGTTATTCGGCTATACAATAGTCTCCTAACGATAGAAGGCTTTGCAAGCTAGGGTTAGGGTTCCACAAGACCAGAGATTGACTAGATACACTAAGGAATTCAATTCATCAACCAAATCAAAGCAATCATAACTTTTACTTCATAAATGCAAATGTAAACGAAAAACCAATACTTATAAAGTCAAACGATGGTTGGATTCGCCTCGCCTAAGCGATACGATGAGTTTAGCCAACCATGTTAATGTTTAAACATAAACAAATCAGATCTAAACAATAGTTCATGGCTAAATGTAAATACAATACCAAAGAGAAGCTCGAAATGGTGAAAAACGATAATCCAAGACGCGTCGAATGCTTCGAATCTTCAAAGGCTTCAACGGGGTCTTTCTCTAGCTTCTTCTCTGCTCTCCAAGGTGTAAAATGGATGCTCTAGACGTCTGGAATGGTTTGGTATATATAGGGGTCGAATTCTAGGGTTTTTTGAACGTTTCCAAAAATTTCAGGTCGGCTCACGGCCGTGACAGTGCCTCTCACGGCCTGGGCAGGCCGTGACGTGTCTTCTGGCCCATTCTGATGTCGGTCACGGCCTGCAGGGGGTTACCTGGGTGTCGGTCACGGCTTGTAGGCCGTGACAGTGGGTCTCACGACCTAGACAGGGTTGTCATGGCCATGACAGGGTCTTAATGGCTTGGCTTCAGTGCTCACAGCTTGGACAGGGTGTGACAAGGGTCCTCACGGCTTGTAGGCCGTGACAGGGGGTCTCACAGCTTGCAAGCCGTGAGGTTTTTCAACTTCTTGTATTTTTTCGTTTCTTTCCTCGTTTTCCGCACCAAGCTCGATTTTTCCTGCAAACTCATGATATTTATTAGAATTTCATATATTTTAACATTTTCAACCTGAATTCGCTAATTTCGACCCCAATACCTGTTATTATTTTGTGTCCAAAACCACACACATCAATCCTGCTTGTCATATCATGGTCTGCCTGCCGTGTGTTCATGCATTTCATTTTGGGGATTTAGACGCATTACGCTTTAGGGTAGTTATGTTTATAAATCTCATGACTATGTCTTTTGGAAAACTTATCATGTAACCACTACTTTAATTCCGCTGCCACGGTTTTAGATGTTAATTAAATGTTTGAAACTTATATTTTCAAAAGATAATGGTTAAGTTAAATGTTCATTAGACGTCATCATTCATAACCATGACCATGATGCCAAATCAGTCACATGCCCACATTCAGTCATTTTCTTGGGGTGTGACAACAAGAGAGGAAGAGTAATGTTTGGAGGCAGAGATCAGATTGAGATCTGTAAGGGGATAAGAACCACAGAAGTCATGCATAAATGAGTTGTACCACCAAAAGTTTATTGTCTTGTAACACATGCTATACAAATTGTACATTATGTTTTAGAGATTGTACAATCAAGTTGGTAAATGTATATAAGGTAAATATCTATCTACACACAGATATATATGTATATCGCCTTATGGTCCGGTGTAAAAAGGAAGGAGGAAAGAATGATTTTAAGGTTTTTAATTAATTTTTTGGATTTTAAGTTTTTTATTAAAGGATTTTATAAAATGACAAAACTGCCCCTGACTTAACGATGTTTTTTAACCATGTTAGTGATAAAGGTCCTTTTATGAAACAAATATAAAACATAAAGGATGTCAGATGGAGCTATTTTAGTTAAAGGTCCTAATCCGAAATTTAGGTAAAACATAAAGGACTTTCTCTGTAATTTACTCTAGATATTTCAATAGGTTAATTATAACGATAAAAATACATACTACTAGATATCTATCAATTGATGTTTAACTCAATGACATCATTACCAGTGGCGGACCCAGGCTATAGTTTAAGGTTCGCTCGACACCCATGAATTTTTTTGTCGGTGTAGTATTTTATTGATTTTTTCTGAACCGATCCCCAAAAAATCTAGTCACTGAACCCTATGTAATTTTTATAACGACCTGTTGTAGGGATATGATCGCGTATTAATAAACGTATGTCCGGAAAGTATTTAAGCCTACGGGGTTACACGTCTCGACACTATTGTATTTATATTAATTAATTAGTTAATTAATATTAATCACGAACATTTAACGAGAAATCGTTAATAACTAATGGTTAAGTGTTAACGGAGGGGGTTAGTTGTAATTAGAAAGAGTTATAGTTGGATTGGAATTGAGAAAAGGGATTTGGATAGGCCTCTAGGCCGAATTCGGCTAGGGCTCTCCTAAGCCTATCCTTAACTTGTTTTCCAAGTCCTCTAAGCCTATATATAGACCCTCTGGGTTTAAGGTTTAGGTGTGCATTTATCTGATAAAGGTGCAAACCCTAATTCTCTCTTTCTCCTCTCTAAATTTCGGCGACAAGGAAAAACCCAAGGGAGGTTTCGATTTCCTTGTGTGGTTCGACCAAGGCTTGCTCAAAGGGAGGTGTTCGTGACCAAGTACTAGCATACGTGCAATCGGTGTGTCGTGTGTACGATCGTAGAGGGATTTACGTCAAATCCTCGAGATTCTTTTCTTGCCGAGCTAAAAAGGTACATGTTCTCTAACCGGTTAGTTAGATTAATTCATAGGATTAATTCCGCTGCGTACTCATGTTTAAATCGATAAATTGTTATATAACCTAACAGTGGTATCACGAGCCACCTATGATTTTAATTAATTACCGGGAATAAAAACTTGGAAGGGGGGTAACCAAAATCAGATTCTAGCTTTTCGATCCATTTAAAAATCGTGTTTTACAATTGGAAAAAGGTTTCGCAAATTGGTAAAAACGAAAGAAAAAAAAACTCAAAAGTTCGATGGAAAAAGACTTTTCGACCCGATCGAAAAGTCCCTGATCGAAAACTGCTTCTCGACCCGATCGGAAACCCTTGTTTTCCGATCGGAAACCCTAGTCCCGATCGGAAACCCTTGTTTTCCGATCGGAAACCCTTGTTCCGATCGGAAACCCTTGTTGCTCCGATCGGAAACCCTTGTACGATCGGAAACCCTTGTTTTCCGATCGAAAACCCAAATCGAAAAGTGCCATTCTCGATCGGAAACCCTGATTCCTGATCAAAAACAATATAATGGATCGAAAACCTCTAGCCTAGTCGGAAACCCTAATTTTAGGTCTAAAATTTGATTTTGTGATCTAAAATTAAGAACCCAAGTTTTTGTTATTTGATAATCAACATGTTGTACCTTTTATTTTAAATGTTAAAAGGAAGTAAAAACCATGATGTTTCATGCAAATCGTTCGTGGTTATTACTTATATCAAAGAGGATTAAAATAAAAATTATATTAGATAATTAGAAACCCTAAGATTATGTGATTATTGTGATAATTGTGGCATAATAAAAGGTTTTAAATGCAAATTTGTTTTATGAAAATCGAAATTTGCTTAAATAACTATTGAAATATGATTTTGTTTATAAAATAAAATTTGTGTCCTAAAACTCAAAAAAAACACCGGCTCACCCATTTGAACACACTCTAAGAGAGGTATAAGTCGGGTCGCCATGCTTCCCTAAAGTGGCTAGGTTTTTAATTGCAAAGTGCAAACCTCACCCCTACGCTTCTTTGTGTGTTGCAAATGGAGCTACCGAGCTCTTTTGATTTGGAAGACAAACTAAGAATTTTATAAACACATTGTGTGATGAAGGTGTGCATGAACCTTCACACATAACATTTTTGATCACACATCAAAATTGTTTTGACCCAAACCAAACTTAAGTCTTTGCCATCCACCTTGAAAAGGACACTTGTGGATGTCATCTTACTCATTGGTACACAATGGTAAAATGGCATTTACATGGCAAATTCCCACTCATTGGTACACAATGGTGGACAATTTGTGCGTTCTTAGTTGGACGACTTAAAGCGAGCTAGGTGGTGAGACCCTTAGCCCGTGGCAAAAGATGGGATGAAACATGACTAAAAATCACTTGGTGCAAGTTGTAGGTCCCATAAAATCTAGGAATTGTATTTGGAATACAATTATTGATCGTCACTTACCTATTGAATGCATCATTTCTAGCAGATCAACTGACGAAATGAGTGCATGTCATTAGGATCCTAGCCTTAATAAGCTTAATTGTTTAAAGTTATTTAAACATTGGGTAATTAAATTATTAAGGACTTAATTATCGAAAATACTGATTTTTGAACTTAATCTGTTTTGTAGATGGCAACAAACCCTCCTCAAAATAATGTTGGTCCTCAAAACAATGTTGGTCATGCTTTTCGTCAAATGTTTGAAAGAGAAAAGATGAATGGATCTAACTTCAATGACTGGTACCATCAACTGAGGATTGTCCTTAGAGTTGAATGGAGGACCGATGTCCTTGAAAATCATTGGCCGACCGAGCCAGCTGCTAATGCTTCTGATCAAGAGAAAGCGTTCTACAATGCAGAATATAGCAGATACGATGAGGTTGCTTGCATGACGATCTCGAGTATGACTCCCGATCTTCAGAAGCAATACGAATTTCATACACCTTGTGATATGATCAAAGAGCTAAAGAAGATGTATAAAAACAAGCTGGTGTTGAATTGTTCGACCTAGTTGTGGAACTCCACGACTTGAAGCTTGAAACTGGTAAATCGGTCAGTAGTCATGTGCTCAAGATGAAGAGCTACTTTGACAAACTGGAATCGCTCAATTACGGGTATAATCAGGCTGTGGAAGTTGGCATGATCCTCAAATCTCTTACGAAGGATTTTGAGGGTTTTGTGCGCAACTACAACATGCATAGTATGACTAAGACTATACCTGAGCTTCATGCTATGCTTGTCGAGTATGAAAAAACGATTCCTAAAAAGGCCACTGAAACACCCCAAGTTCTTATGATCAAAGGGGGCAAGATCCAAAAGGCTAAACGACCGCAAAAGGCGAAGGGCAAAAATGATGGTAAAGGAAAAGGCAAGGCAGTTGCGTTTGTTCCTAAAACCAAGCAAACCCCTCCGGCCGCAAAAGAGCATACGGCTAAAGACCAGATCTGTCACCATTGTGGTGAAGTTGGACACTGGAAGAGGAACTGTCCTACCTACCTAGCTGAGTTGATGAAGAAGAGAAAGAATACTAGCGGGGCTAGGAACAAGGGCAAGAATGATGGTAAAGGAAAAGGCAAGGCAGTTGCGCTGTTAGCAAACGAGCCAAAACTAGTTTGGACTCTACCTATCTTTGGCACTGTCGTCTTGCCCATGTTGTCAAAAACCGCATTGAAAGACTTCAACGTGAAGGGATCTTAAAATCAAATGATGAATCATTTGACAGATGCGTTTCCTGTATATCAGGAAAGATGACTAGAAAACCCTTTCCGAACAAGCCGCAAAGGGCTAAAGAACTACTTGGACTCATTCATACTGATGTTTGTGGCCCATTTAGGCATGTGTCAAGAAAATGTGCTAGCTACTTCGTGACTTTCACGGATGATTTCAGCCGTTATGGTTATGTTTACTTGCTTAAACATAAACATGAAGTGTTTGAAACATTCAAAGAGTACAAGAACGAAGTAGAAAATCAACTCGGAAAGACCATCAAGATCCTTCGATCGGATCGTGGTGGAGAATACTTAAGCCAAGAGTTTAAGGATTATCTTAAAGCGTGTGTAATTGTCCAACAGCTTACTCCTCCTTACACTCCTCAGCATAATGGAGTATCTGAGAGGAGGAATCGAACCTTACTAGAAATGGTAAGGTCGATGATGAACCTTACAACTCTCCCAATATCATTTTGGGATTTTGCTCTAGAAACCGCTGTACGCGTTCTAAATATGGTTCCAACCAAGAAGGTTGAAAAGACACCGCATCAATTGTGGCATGGAGAAGTCCCTGTGTTGTCTTACTTAAGAGTCTGGGGATGTGAGGCACTTGTGAAGCGTGATACGCCTGACAAACTACAACCCAGGACTACTAAGTGCATCTTCGTCGGATACCCAAAGGAAACAATGGGTTACTATTTTTACAATCCTTCAGAAAATACTGTTCGAGTTGCTCGATATGCTGAATTCTTTGAAAAGAATTTTATAGCTCAAGAGAACAGTGGGAGAATTGTAGAACTACTAGAAGATGTGTCACCTTCTGAAACAACTAGCAATCATCAACTTGGGGGGGAAAATGTTCAAAGTGATGAACCTCAAGTCGATGATGTTGCAATTCCACTTCGTAGATCCGAAAGGGTCGTACGTAATCCGGATAGATGGATTGGTCTAGTCGAATCTGAGGATAACGTATCAGGAGATCTCGATGAGCCTCCAAACTTCAAAGCTGCATTATCAGATCCGGAATCTGACAAATGGCTTGAAGCTGCGAACGTGGAAATGAAATCCATGCAAGATAACCACGTTTGGACCCTGGTTGATCTTCCTCCTAACGCAAGAACCATTGGGAGTAAATGGCTCTTCAAGAAGAAGACCGACATGGATGGAAATGTAGACACCTATAAAGCTCGTCTCGTGGCGAAAGGTTATACTCAACGTTTTGGCGTTGACTATGATGAGACCTTTTCACCAGTAGCTGACATTAGAGCTATTAGGATTCTCTTAGCCATAGCAGCGTACACTACTACAAAAACTGGCTTTCTTGATGTGCATTGCGCGTCAAGAAAGGGCCTTTTTGACACGCAAATGCGCGTCAAGGATGCGGGGGTCAAGAAGCTTCTTGACGCGCAAAATGCGTGTCAAGAAGCTCTTGACGCGCGAACGATGACGCGCTACACTCCATTCTTGACACCCATTTTGTGCGTCAAGAAAGGGTGTCGTCAGTGTTTAATAATTTTTAATTAATTATATATTTTTAGTGTCGTCTTTTTATGACACGCAAAACTGCGTGTCATGCATTTTATGACAAAATTAAAAAAAAAATTTGTGGATTTACTAATTTCTACAAATAATGATAATTAATATGATATTACAAAATAAAAATACATTTAACAACAATACAAAGTAATCATGAGTTTACAAATAGATTTAACAATAAATCTATAATAATAAATCTAGCCAACACAATATCCTTTACAAGGAAACGGTTTTTCTCCTATCTTTCTCATACGGACTCCAATTGAGGTGATTCAAAAGGCCCCAGACTCGTCTCCATGTCCTTTACCATATCATCCAGCTAAATTGGTCAAAATCAGCTGCTACAATTGCCATAAATCACAGCTGTAACCAGATGGGTGCGTTTTGACCCGTTAAGATTGTTTCTGTCATATATTGGTCATACGAACTCGGATTGGAATGATTCAAAAGGCCACGAACTCGTCTCTATGTCCTTTACAATATAATCTAGGTAAATAAGTCAAAAAAAGCTGCTAAAGTTGCCAGAAATAGCAGCTGTAACCTGACAGGTGCGTTTTGACCCGTTAAGCTTGTTTTTGTCATATCTTAGTCACACGAACTCGGATTGGGGTGATTCAAAATCCCACAAAGCCCTACCCTATGAGTTTCGAAAGTTATTTACCTGGACAACTTAATAGGAGCACACGTCTTCTGTTAAACCCACTATTCCAGTCCCTGTTTGAGCATCTGGTGACTGCAACACCTCTTTGAACTATATGAACCTGCGAAAAAAAATATGTATATAAGGTTGGAAATAGACATCTAAAGACCATGTTAAACTTATGAATATGGGGGTGTTAGAAACCTTCTCATATCAGATTGTAGGAAAGTAGTTACCTGTTTCAGCACTTGTACCAATTTATGCTTGTCTTTCATTCAAGATTTGCAACTTTTTTTTTTACCTCTTTCTTCCTAAACACTATACTATCAATACTTTACTAGTTGTTGTTGCTGCTGCTGTCATTAGTTGCACATCTGCAAAAATATAGTTCAAATTCATAAAATTTCATCTTAAAACTGACATGATTATCAAAATCTTATTATTTAGTCCCTACTTTACTAAATGTATTATTTTGCATGAAAAGATAGAATAGAATGAAATAATGCATACCATGTGCCTTGAGAATTTGAAGAATCTTGCTCCCGGTTACACTGTTCACCTGGGCAATACCGTGAGAATCACGAAGTATGACACCAATCTGGGATGGCGTAAGACCTTTCTTTGCAAGCTTACAGATGCTGTCCTGAACCTGATTAATAAATTGAAACGTGTATAATCAATTAAGAGAATTAAAAACAGTGTTTTGTTAAACATTCCTAGAAAAATAGTCAAGGAAAGAAGAGAGACCTAGAGAAAAGATGAGATCAATGATCAATAAACGCTAAATCTATAAAACTCTTAAAAAACCCAATCAACAAAGCAGCAGGCTATTAAGTGTGTAAGAAATTTAGGATTTAGTTAAATCTATCAAAGTTAATAAAATATAAGTGTTTACAAATCAATGAGACCAAAAAAGTTTCCCATGTCACAGAATGTCAAGCCAGTTTATGGTTCTATGTGATTCAGATTCTAAGCAGATTTGAGATATAAATGTGGAATGGAAAATTATGTTATGAAACTATGAACCATATTCATCATTTTTTAAAATTTTAAAGAATTCAACTGACTTCAAAGAAAATTATAGAAGATTGATTTAGTTTGTCTTCTCTAGAAACCATAGTTGGCATTCCAGTACTAAAATCTTTTCTAAAACTGCAGAAAAGCACATTGAACACCCATCTATTTTATTTGTTTCCTATGCATTTTAATTCCATATAAACCAACCGCAGTTCATAAGAGATCAGATTCAAAGCCACAATCATAGCCCGAAAATAACAACATAAAACAGCAGCAAACAGAATTACTCACCATTGAGTTGACCCATTTGAGTTTACTCTTCTTTTTCTTTGCTTTTCTTTGTTTATGTAGCATCTGTATCAAAATTTGTTACTGTATATTTTGTTACTGAAACTATTATCTGTTTAAGGTCACAGGAATGTACCTAGTTCTTCATGTTCATGCCTCTTTGGAGTCTTAGCAGCAACATGGACCTGCAAATACAAAGAACACATACAATTGGATATAATACACATGCACAAACCATCAAACAAAATAATATTACCTGCCCTTCAAAACACAGCTCCACAAACTTGTAAACACCTAAACAATTTTACACAAATCTTACTTGTAACTTACCTAAAACAAATAAGAATGACTTGGTATTAATGTTCAATAAAAAGAAATAATTATTATTACGATTTATATTAAATGATTGTGAATCAAACACAAAACAAACACAGACCTCTATCTGCTGCAGGACAAAGCGTAAGCCTTTAACCAATGCTATAGCATATGAATTGTTAGAATCATCTGCCCGGCATATATCTCAGTAGTTGGTGTTGCTGCTGCTTTAGCAGCCATAGCTGCCGAAAACTCAAACCACAGTGGTTCAAATTCTGTCACCACCACAAGGGAAACAGCAGTAGCAGCTGCAGCCGCTATGTTGGGCCACATTCATGTCCTCCGATTGGAGAGATCCGCCTTCTCGCTGTTGGGAACAAATATTTCCAACAAGTTAATTTAGAATGAGTTTACACAACTTTGGGTTAAAAAGTTCTAAAAACAGATTTAATATCATAGCATACAATCAAAACAATACATGAAAAAAAAAAGACAATTAGCTCACCATCTTCTTTGCACTTGGAGAATCCTGTATCACATTATTCAAGTCCTGCATTTTGACCAAATTTATATGTCAAACAACATGTAAATCTTTAGACTTTTGCATAATGCCCACTTGAAGAATACTAATACTTTAGACACAACCCCAACGCATTGCAACACAGTAAACTGGTTTTGAAAAGTATATAAAATAAATTTTATAATCTACACGCTGGGATTAGATAGTTTCATCATCATTGCCACAAAATTAACAAAAAAATCGTAAAAATGTCAGAAATTTGATTTTGAATGAGATGAAAAATAAAATACAAAAACAAAAAATTAGATTTTGAAGGGCTCAGATAAAATATGAACTAGTAGTAATCAATAACCTCAAACATATTAAGGCCTCATAGTGAGCTGGGATGCAAGTTCGATCATCATCGCAAAATACAAATCATACAAAAATCTGTTACAGAATTTGAACAAAATAACTGAAAATTGGCGATTTAGGTTTTATAATCAGACTAGCTTTCTAAGCTGCAATATGCATCAAATCAAGCAATCAATAGATTGCTCTCAGAGCCCAGTGCAAACTTCATCATCTCAAAATCAAATTTCTAAAAAATTCGTAACAGATTTTGAAAATTTATGATCCTCAACATGAAATGCTTATAGCTATCATCAAATTGTATGTAATCAGGTCTCAAAGATATCATGCCATCACTGGATCCCTAATTACCGAAATACGATACGAAATTAACAAAAAACGACGTGATTAAATGTTAATTGATGAATCTAGCGGGGTTTTATTAGCTGAACCTGGTGATTAACTGAGGCGAAGCAACTCAACGCTCCCGCAATGAATTTACGCCTCGAATGAACGTAAGTTCGTGAAAAATCGCTTCGATTTTTGAAATTTAGAAGCGATTTCAAACACAAAGGCGATGAAACATCTATTCATATATGATAATCGGAACAGAAACAGAAAAACGAAGAGAATTTCAGATCTAACAGTAGACTCGGATGAATAGCTTACTAATTACGTGTAGATGATGATGATGATGATGATGATGATTCTTCTGAGTGCGTTGATAGGCTAGGGATTGCAGCTTTGATTTATATAGCGGTTTCATGGATTTGGGAATTAGGGTTTTGAATAGATGCAAAGATTTTGATAACATGGAATGGATCATGTAGGTCTCGCCGGAGCGGGAGTGATTCTGGACGGCAAGGTCGCCGGAGCTAGGTCTCGCCGGAGCGGGAGTGATTCACCTAAGTAGGGAGTCGATTTGATTCTGGACGGCAAAAAATGTACGAGTGTGTATTTAGGGCAAATTTGGGGAAAAAGTTTAAAAAAAAATCTAAGTGTGAGCGGGAGTGAAATTTAGGGCAATTTTTTTAGAGGGAATTTTTTTTATAAAACGACGGATAATTCTTGACGCGCGTATTTTAAGTGTCCTCCGTGTTTTTTTTTTCTCTAAATATGACAAATATTCTTGACACGCAAAAATGCACGTCATGAATTCTTAGGAGTTACCTATAATTGACACTTTATTTTGACACTATGGTAATTGCACGTCAAGAATTTTCGAGTGTCATCGTTCGCGTGTCAAGGAAAGCAGTTTTTGTAGTAGTGGTACTATGACTTTGAGATATGGCAAATGGATGTTAAGACTGCCTTCTTAAATGGTTACTTGGATGAAGAAGTCTATATGGATCAACCTGAAGGGTTCATTGATCCAAAACATCCCAACCAAGTATGGAAGCTTCAAAGGTCCATTTATGGACTAAAGCAAGCATCAAGGAGTTGGAATAAACGGTTTGATGAAGAAATCAAAAGGTTTGGTTTCGTTCAGAATCCCGATGAGCCATGTGTATATCGCAAAGCTAGTGGGAGTAATGTTACTTTCCTTGTCTTATATATAGATGACATATTGATTATAGGAAAACACATTCCAATGTTGCAAGATGTAAAATCCCATCTTGGAAAGTGTTTTGCCATGAAAGACTTGGGAGAAGCAGCATTTATTCTTGGAATCAAGATCTATAGAGATAGAACTAAGCGGTTGATTGGACTAAGTCAAAGTGCTTATATTGATAAGATCTTGAAGCGATTCAAGATGGAGAATTCCAAGCGTGGTATAGTACCTATGCAGGAAGGACTTGGTCTATCGGTCAAACAAGGTGCTTCTACACCTGATGAGGTGAAGCGTATGCAAAGAGTCCCTTATGCTTCGGCTGTAGGCTCTATAATGTATGCGGTAAGATGCACTAGACCTGATATAGCGTTTGCGCAAAATATTGTTAGCCGATTTCAACAGAATCCAGGTGAAAGTCACTGGACTGCTGTTAAGACCATTCTCAAGTACCTACGGGCTACTAGAGATTTGTTTTTGGTGTATGGGGGAAATCCAGATCAAGAGCTCAAAGTGACCGGATACTGTGATGCTGGATTTCAGACTGATAGAGATGACACGAAGTCTCAGTCTGGGTACGTCTTTGTTCTGAATGGAGGCGCTGTGGATTGGAAAAGCAAGAAACAAACCACAGTTGCTATGTCTGCAACAGAGTCTGAGTACATTGCTGCTTCGGAAGCTGCAATGGAGGCTGTCTGGATAAGGAAGTTTATTAGTGGGCTTGACATTGTCCCCACAAGTAACTTGCCTATCGACATGTACTGCGATAACTCGGGTGCATTAATCATCACCAAAGAACCTGGAGTTCAAAAGGGCGCCAGACACTATGCTAGGAGATATCACTATGTTCGTGAGCAGATCGAACTAGGTGAAACCAGATTACTCAAAGTTCACACAGATATTAACTTAGCTGATCCTTTCACGAAAGCTTTTTCGAGGCCGAAGCTTGAAAGGCATGCCGAGGGCATGGGACTTAAATTAGCTAGTTAAATCATGTATGTCTGATGTTCGGTATTTGGATAAGGGATGTAAACAATTTCTATTTATATAATGAAATAAAGTACTTGATATGTTTGATTTCATTTATTAGTAAATTGTGTCCTATATTTGTATGTTTAATCCATGAGTACTTGTCAAGTATTCTAAATTGTCCATTGTCGATTAACTATATGGGAATATAGTTAAACTAAGACAAATCTGAGTGATTGGTTATATTCATTGAATATATAATGGATGGTCCCACCAAACTCACATGATATTCATTGGATGCATATCGGACAACCCCACTAACGAATTATCGCTTTATGGTTCCTCGTCATTGAGTGAAATTCGTGAATGGTTGCTTTACTTATCCTTAGACTTGAGATACAAGCAGGTCATGTATGTATGGATTGCACCTACTTGATATAGGTCTAACTATCCTGAATAAGGTAGTACAAAAGGGCTATTTTTAGTAAGTGTAGTGAAGTATGTGACTTGACACGTGTAGTCAAGAGGATTTGTTCCTTCAATTTTGTGCTGAAGCAGATACCACTGGGCCCCTCATTGGACTAATAAAGATGTTTGCATGGCCGTGCCCAAATGAAATCTAGAGATGTCTCGATTTGCGATTTGGTAATCTTAAGTTAGTTGTGAGAATGAGAAACAGAATTGTTAAAGTATGGAATGACTTTGATCCATATCCATATTTAACACGGTATCAGTAACAAAGGGATAGTAAATGACTGTACCATTTAAATACACTTTACTTAAATATTTCCGGAAGCATTGGCGTGTTGCTAGACGCTAACCAATGTTATTGCCTTTATTATTACGAGCTCAAGTGGGAGCTGTAGGGATATGATCGCGTATTAATAAACGTATGTCCGGAAAGTATTTAAGCCTACGGGGTTACACGTCTCGACACTATTGTATTTATATTAATTAATTAGTTATTTAATATTAATCACGAACATTTAACGAGAAATCGTTAATAACTAACGGTTAAGTGTTAACGGAGGGGGTTAGTTGTAATTAGAAAGAGTTATAGTTGGATTGGAATTGAGAAAAGGGATTTGGATAGGCCTCTAGGCCGAATTCGGCTAGGGCTCTCCTAAGCCTATCCTTAACTTGTTTTCCAAGTCGTCTAAGCCTATATATAGACCCTCTGGGTTTAAGGTTTAGGTGTGCATTTATCTGATAAAGGTGCAAACCCTAATTCTCTCTTTCTCCTCTCTAAATTTCGGCAACAAGGAAAAACCCAAGGGAGGTTTCGATTTCCTTGTGTGGTTCGACCAAGGCTTGCTCAAAGGGAGGTGTTCGTGACCAAGTACTAGCATACGTGCAATCGGTGTGTCGTGTGTACGATCGTAGAGGGATTTACGTCAAATCCTCGAGATTCTTTTCTTGCCGAGCTAAAAAGGTACATGTTCTCTAACCGGTTAGTTAGATTAATTCATAGGATTAATTCCGCTGCGTACTCGTGTTTAAATCGATAAATTGTTATATAACCTAACACCTATAACTTTAAAAGAATTAATTTCTAGTTTTAAAGATATGATTCAAGTGTTCAACACTAATGAACCCAATAATATTAATATTATAACCTAATTAATAATAAAACACCTAAAACTATATTTTAATTGTAAATAAATAATTACATGAAAATTCTAAGTCCAAGAAATATGAAACGACAGCAGGTCACACCGTCACAGTGATCAGCGAGCGACCCTCCTCCCTCTCAAATTCCTAATTATGCGACCGGATTTAGGATTTTAGTGAGCGAAGATCCAACTTTGAAGATGAGACGATTAGTGAGCGATCATCCAATTCGTTTTGAAGAGTGAAAAATGATTTTCAAGACCGACGAACTTTCGAGTTTTGTTCTTTCACCTTTCTGTTATGCTTTCAGGTTCCGGCGACCAATGACTTCGACTTGTCTCTGCAACTTCGTTAGTCCTCGTATTTTTATGTAATTGTCTTGAATGTGAATGACTATAATTTTGATTTTTGTGTTTATATTTGAATTCACGCTCTACATTGATAATTTGAAAGGAGATACAAGGTTTGACAAGTTGAATGGTCTATCTAGTCTTGCACAATTGATGGTTGAAACAAAAAATAGCATTCATTTACATTGGTGTACCGTTTATTAAAGATCGTTCTTGTTTTACCCGGGGCAACATCAAGTGTTGAGAGATGTTTTTCTGCAATTAAGTATGTGAAGTCTGATTTGCGTAACCGAATTGAAGATGAAATTTTGAGTGATAGTTGCACATATTATATTGAGAAAAAGTTGCCTAGAAAAGCGCCCAAAGATAAATGATTGATATGTTTCAAAAAATGAAGACCCGTAGAGAGCAATTTTAAGTGTTTTGTAATTTTGTCCTCTAAAGTAATGATGAATGACGTACGATATCACTTTTGTTATGCGTTTTTATATTTTAAGTTGGTTTTTTATCATGTAACATGACCCGATCCGATCCGAACCGGTCCAAAAAAATTTGTATATAAAGTGGACAATCGAGCGTTGAAATTTTCCAAACCCATAAACAAAATCCTAAGTT
The DNA here is from genome assembly GCA_039602395.1 of Deinandra increscens subsp. villosa. Lineage (NCBI taxonomy): Eukaryota > Viridiplantae > Streptophyta > Magnoliopsida > Asterales > Asteraceae > Deinandra > Deinandra increscens. The sequence continues at coordinate 15,880 of JBCNJP010000267.1, read as the reverse complement.
CACCACTGATCATGACATCTTGATGTATTAATCTGTGTCTTCCTTTCTTATTAGTTGAAGCTCGAGTCGTGGTGTAAACTCAAAAGTAAAATTAGAAGTAAATTAAATAAAAAAGACATATATACAATACTAGTGGGGTACCCGCGCGTTGCGGCGAGCGATAGTTTATAGCGTGTTATATGTATTTTGTTCGCGTGTCGGCGGTAACGACAATTTACAACGCAATATTCGTTTCTATTTGCGCAAAGCATAGCGGTGACAATTTATAATTTGGTACATACGCATTCAACGATGGCGATTAGGAGATCATATTGTAAAAACTAATAGTAGGAAAAAGTCATTTGATAGAATTACATGTATTTGAGAATTTAGAGGTCACTAATTATTGTTAATAGAATCAAGGATACTTGTTTTTATTCATTTATCAGGTTATGAAGTATAATTGTATTTGTATTAAATGTGTAGCAGTTTCTTGCATTTATATAGAAATCATGGTAGAAATTTGTAGGATAGAAAGCTATCATGAATGTTGTACTTAACGGGTATGCCAGATAAAATAAGATCCATAGAAAACAAATTGCATGATGATTCATCAGTAAGCTAGCAAGCATTCAAATCAATATGCCATGGTATCTTTAGATTAACCAATTCAAGGTACAATAATAGATAACTTGTGAAGTTTACAGTTCTACTTTGAAACCTAGTTTCATCATATGAAGAAAACTAATGAACAACCAGTATTGTCTCCGAAATGGAAAAGAACACACAAAAGCAAAATGAATAAAAACTGATATTATGGTCTTTGTGGTAACAACACATACCAAGTTTTAGCACTATTCCTCCTTTGCAGCCGGTTGGAATGGTGTTCTATGCTCACCCACATCATTCACAGTGATGGGTGCTTTTAGTACCATTTGATTAATTGAATACATATAATATTTAATACCATTTGAGTGATCTTGCAGATCTCCTTTTTGCATGTATTCAAAAGACCAGAAAATGAAAAAGTTAAAAAAAAAATCGGAAGAGAAATCATACCAGAGACCATGAAGATGGCTTAAACCCCCCAGCCAGAAACATAGATGATGATGCATTTATCTTCTTTTGGCCTCAAGCTCCAGCCTTTTTGAACTTAAACAAGAAGAATCTGAGAAGATTGACATATATTTGATAGAAGACAGCCTCGTTTATGATTTATAGTTGAATGGTGCAAAGGAGGGCTGAAGTTATGATATGTTTGACTGTATTTATACTTATGTAGATAGATAGTTATCATAGCTACTGGTGTGCCTAAAGGTTTATGTATACTTGTGTAGATGGAAACTTATCATAGCTACTGGTGTGCCTAAAGGTTATGTGCCAATATGAGCTTGGGTATGAGTTCAGTTTGGAATTAGCAAAACAAAGCATCCCTGCAAACATGAAAATATATCATAAACATTTTTAGCATACAAGAATTACCAAACTAATAAATTAATTCAAATAAATACGAGATATATAAGTATATCTGTTTATTTTATTTACTACGAAATGGTACACATGATATCATTAGTGTTTTGAAAGGATGATTATGATACTATGAAATTCATAAGAATATATATGAACTTTTATTGCTTTAACACTCAAAGAATATGAACTTTTGTTTGCTAAAACTGTTTGGTTGTAAACATTTGAGTACAAGCACTTTATGAAGATATATTATGTTGTGCCTAATGGCCTAATTTAGTTAAATATAACTCGTTAGGTAAACGAAAAAGGGTGTGTAAAGCTACCAACCTATGCAGCTGTCAGTAAGACCTCGTTGTGCTGCGTTCAGACAATAACCCAACTCAAATCAAGTTAGAAGGCTATAAAAAAGATCCTAAATCCCATCCAATTGGCCATAACCCAACTCAAATCAGGTAGTTCAGACAATAACCCAACTCAAATCAAGTTGGAAGGCTATAAAAAAGATCCTAAATCCCATCCAATTGGCCATAACCCAACTCAAATCAGGTAGAACACCGGGCACATGTGAATGAGCCCAACAAACCTAGCTTCAAGAAAACCTGCACAAAAAAGGAAACTACTTTACCACTCAAAGTATGAAAATCACATACCATGAATTTGTATTAAAGTATGAAAAGGCACCAAGAAGATGATCAAGTGGAGGTGATAACACATGATTAAAAAAGGTATTCATCAATAAAACTCAAAGTGTGAATTGTGATTTCAGTGTAAGAGTCTTACCAAAGTCTACAATCGGTAATCTATAAAAACCTAACCAAAATTTTGAGCCAAATTCAAAACTGTGATATAAAAGAAGCGTCATTTTTTTAACTAAAGTACATAATTACGATGAATTCACCAATTCTTATGAAACTTATACTACAATAAAATCCAAAGACAATGACGACACAAAAAGGAGTTAGGTGGCAATCATATTTACCAATTTACAAACTTTAACCCTTTAACTTATGCTGCCTATCTCCCTTTTAGACGTGTTCAACAAAGATGTGTAGTACCTGCAAGTAATGTGAAGGTGTTTGATGAAGCCGAAGCTGATGAGCACCCTTTCATCCGCCAGGCTTATCCTCGCCTAAAAGAACACATAGGTGCAATGGTATTATTGAAATTATAACACCAAACATGTGGATTCAGGGTACAAAACACTTAAAGGAAAATGAGTTCTTTTTTAATATATCAAATGTTGACCTCCAATTGTGTGCAATCAAATTCACGGAAAAGATTATACAACTTCTTTACTTGTTCTATTGAAGCATTTTTGTTAGCTACTTTAGGAGCAAGACCCACTGCAAAGATTAACCTGTTTAGATACAATTGTAATAAAAATGAATAGACAGAAATCAAGTGGCATGGACTCAAGTATGGATGTAATACAACCGACTTAATTATACATCAGTCTACATGCTTTAGAGGATGAGTCATAAATTAGTTTATATGTTTTATGGATAACAGGTTCTAATAGATAGAATTCTTAACCACTTTACATGTTCTAAAGGTTCAGTTAGTTGTCTCAGCTTCAATGTATTTTTAACTACATATGATTTGGAACTTCCATTACTTACGTGTGACATATGCGAAAATGGACATTTTACTTTCAAAGCATTAAGTATAACCTACCCAGTTTGAAACAACAAATACTAAAGGCTGCTGAACTTTTAGTATAACTAACCCAGTTTGAGAAAAAAGTCAAACTGATAAAAGAACATAAATGAATATTTTAAAATGGGGATTGGACCAAAAGAAAACATGATTCGTATAAAAAGCAGCTACAAAGTTAAGAGATTAAAATGAAGATGTTAAACTTACTCCATTTCAATGGCTTCTTGCTTTTCTGAGCAGCTAAAGAGTCAAGAGATTAAAATGAAGATTTTAATTGTCCCATCTTTACCACAAAAGTCCTTCCATCTTAAGCTATCAGGTGTGTTTTTCTGAGCAAATTAAGTTCCCAGTGAGCTTTTACAGCATCTCTTGCAGCTCCAAGCAATAAATTACAAGGGAGTTAATATACAACTGCTATAATTGTAACCAGTAAACGGAACACAAATAAACCTTTACTTGATAATAGATGGTACCAACCCATAAGGAACAATCCAACACACAAAAGAAAAAAAAATCACATCAGCTAAATTGAGTAATCCATTGTGTAGAGGAATGTTTGAATAGAATGATCACTTTATTATTAAAGCTTGGGTAGTACAAACAGACAAATGGTATTAGATACCACTTAAAATATATAAAATAAAAAGAAAACAACACCCAAAACAGATTCTAATTCCTAATTAAAAGGCCATGACCCAAAAGTAAGAGGTTAGAAGCACTAAATAAATGGCTGCAAGAGACTTGTAATTCGTTTTTTCCCTTCAGCAACCATATTTCTTCCTAACTCAAAACCTACAACCCAGATTAACCAAGTCATTCATACCACTAAAGTTATAAATTATACAAGTAAATCAAAGACTGATATCTATAAACTAAGGTCCCATTTGGTTGAGGAACTGTTCTCAGCCTGATAAATAATCAAAAACACCAACTCAAATGTACTTGATTATAATGAGATGCATAGACACATGACCATTATTTATGAACAAACAGATTGTATTCGATGCCACATTATGTATGAATCAAGAAGAAAACATTGGAAGCAAAAAAAAGAATACCTTTGTTCCATTTTTGGTTGAGTGATCAGTTCCATATATTTTAATTTTTAAGTGTAGGTAGCCTTCCAACTTGCTGGACAAAAGGCATGAGAGTAGTTGTGGTTTGAAGTGGATCTTCACCAATATATCCACTTGTATGCTCTCCCACCATATTGAAGATTACAGGTCCGACCACATCAAGCATATTACATAGCAATATTGTTGTACCATCATGACATATTTCTATCAAAATGTTAACAACTTATAATTGTCTAGCAAAAATTATGGTAGAATCATATAATCTAAAACCCATTAAAACCCAAGAAGAAATCAGAGGGAAAGAGAGACGTACCTGACGGTATGAAAGAAGAACAAATTTAACCCAAATATACAGATTATGTTATAAGTTAATCCAACAAACTGGTCCCAAATTTAGATAAAAATAAATCGATCAAACTACATAATCTCCACAAAACAAAAAAAACACAAATCTACAGGTAGTATTCAGAAGCATGAGATTTTTCATAACCTGTCTAACAAATTGAACAATTAACAGAGAAGAGATGCAGGTGGATGTGTCAAATTAGTCGAACACCGAATAACAAATGGAAATTACCTCTGGTTGAACACGAACAATATAAATTGAAATTAAATGTTACAAGAACCGATTGAAATTTGAAAGCAGGTGGATGTGTCAAATTAGTCGAATATGGTGCGACTTTATACACTTCAACCAGAGCTCCATCCTCGTCAAAATGAGATGAATCCGCGTGAAACCAACCAGAGAAGGGATTCTGCATCGTCGGATTAGGTTTGCAAATCAGAGGAGCCGTCCGATTTGTGCTTTCTTCACCATCTTGGTCGGATTAGGGTTCTGAGTAAAAGCTTAGGGAAGAAAGGACTCTGAAGGATTACCGGAAATAGGATGGCCGCATCTGAAAAAGCAATTCTTCTGAAAAGCAGCGACGAAAGGAACGGGTTCTCAACTGGGTTTTGAGATCACGGGTGCTCAAAAGGAATTAGGGTTGGAGGTATCACGCGGATCTTATTTTCATTCGGGTAACCCGGTCCGACAAAGACATAAACCTGGATCTTTAAAGCTTGTACACTTGTACATGAAGCAACACATATTGTACCTCTTAAAATTTCACTTGTACCTTATGCATAATAAGTTGTATATCTTAAAATTCAACCACCTTCATTGAATATGTATAATAAGGTAGTAAAGATAGAGGTACAGTTCGTTTAAAAAGATTCTTATTTCTAAAAAGAACAATAACAAATCTTTAAGAACTTATAAACCGACTCAAATAAACTTTGATCGAACTCATTCCAATGATATTACAATCAGCTCGTATTAGCGTATTGTGTTTCATGTCACATCGCATAATAATTTTTATAGTAGTGTGTTGTACTTCATGCCATATCGTATGGATATCCCTCTAATGTCATTAAATATCTAAAAGATATAATTATAAAGATTCTAACACCATGATATTTCGGTTTGGTATTAAAAAAACAAATTTATACCGATTGATTGTACAAATGTCACTTGGTCCACAAGCGATAAACACTTGATCCCAATTTGATTCACGAGCCAAAGACATGATTTGATTAGACAAGAAAAGAAAGCAACACAAGACAAGACAAAAAGCACTACTACCCCACAAGCGATTACGCCAAATCCTAAACTTTCAACACCTAAATTGACCTAAAATATCATTGACATCTAATCACGAAACTAGAAAATCTACAACAGAGGGGGTAAAAACGTAAAATACTAAGGGCATGTTTGGGAGTGCTTATTAAAATGACTTATTGCTTTTGGAGGAGGCAAAAAGACAAAAAATACCCCTCCAAAAGCTAATAAGTCACAATATTATGGCTTTTGAGTGCTTTTGGAGGGGCATTTTTGTCTTTTTGCCTCCTCCAAAAGCAATAAGTCATTTTAATAAGCACTCCCAAACATGCCCTAATTCTTTTTTGAACGACTAATACACATCCATCCATATTAATTTTAGACTAAGTTACAATTTTTAACTTTTATACTTTACAAAACTTTGGATTTTAATCTTTTTTTAAAAAACTTTCAAGTTTTATCCTTCATTTGAAAACTTGTTTCATGTTTTAACCTTTACACTAACCCAGTTAAATTTCTCCGTTCTTTTTCTAATAAAGGGGTAGTATTGTAATTTTAGACTAATATGTCATGCCTATATATCGTTATTAAGGTTTTATCTAAACTATAATTTTATTTGATTTTATATATTGTTTATCATTGTTGTTTTTTTTAAATTTAAATAAAATAAATGAATTATATCTATTTTTGTTTAGTTTTTCATTGTATTTGAAAATAAAAAATATTAAATATTGAAAACCGGTTCCATAACGGTTTGAACCAAACCGATCCCAAACGGTTCAACACAGATTCGGGATTTCAATCACAAACCGGTTTATGATCAAATCCGGTTTCGGATCAAACCGATTTTGACCAAGTTTGATAGAACCAGATCGGTAATAACTTAGTCTGGTTGTCAAATTAAACCGGCTTGTACACCTCTAATTTCAATCAATAAGAGACGAAAGAAGATGACTTTTAATATAACCCTAAGCATACACCCTAAATTCTTTATTTATCCACATTCTTAATCAATAATATTTTAGAATAAAAATTATTTAAGAAAGTTTATTTTATACATAGGTATTATATAATTGTTTTTTCAAATATTTTAGAATAAAATATTATTTAAGAAAGTTTATTTTATACATAGGTATTATATAATTGTTTTTTCCGATTTCTCTTTTGTTTTATGTTTTTATTATTTTTGTAATTGTAAATTACAATATTGTATTATTGTGTCTAGGAACTTCTATATTACTAATAAATAAAATAGATGACATATATGTATATATAGAGAGATGATCAAATTAGAAATTACAGGCATACGGAAAAACTTTCTTGTATGTAATATAATTTTGCATATTTGATATAGCTTCTCATACGAGAAAAATAAGTAAATATTTACACACATAAGAATATTTTGACAAGATTAAAAAAAGAGATATAAAGAAATAAAACTACTTTTATTAAAAAAATGTATTAAAAAATAAAACTAAAAAACCAACAAGTTTTGATTTTTTTACCTACCACACTAAAAATCCAAATATGGTTTGTAAAGTTAGTGTAAAGGTTAAAACATGAAACAAGTTTTCAAATAAAGTTACAATACTACTGCCTTTATTAGAAAACTAACGGATAAACTTAACTGGGTTAGTGTAAAGTTAGTGTAAAGGTTAAAACATGAAACAAGTTTTCAAATAAAGGCTAAAACTTGAAAGTTTTTTTAAAAAAGGTCAAAATCCAAAGTTTTATAAAGTATAAAGGTTAAAAGTTGTAATTTAATCTTACTTTTAACAAGGTATACCGCCTAAATTGTCTTATTTGTTGAGGTTTGAATCTTAATTCAATTCAAAAGACTTTGATTCTTACCACTAGGTTAGGTAAAACCAAATAATCCCCCTAACATAGAATATAGATTATTTGAATCATCAGAATAGAAAAGAGTAAGAGAGATCTTGAAAATAGGATGAAACTAATGATTTTCTTGATGAAAGTGTTATTACATATGCAAGTGTAATAACACTAGTTAAAGGTGTAAAAGTGAAGGTCCTTGCTCCAGCCTTGATCCTAGCTATATACAGAGCATCCACCATGTTCCTAGCTATTACAGGATTTATGGGTTTAGCATGGGTAATTTGGTGTTGTAGGTTCCAACAATGACATCAATGTTCTCAATCAATCCTGTTTGTTTAGTAACAAGATGTATGAGGTTGCATCGAAGTGTCCATTTCATGTTAACGGTCGTGAGTACAAGCAAGGTCCTTTCCGATGGGATCTACCCAAATTGGTCTACTTTTATCAAAGCATATAATCATTCGATCGGCTACGATGAAAAGAAATTCAAGAATGTTCAAGAGTCGGGAAGGAAAGACATCGAACGATTCTTTGATGCTTTAAAGGATAAATGGGCAATACTTGTCCGAGGGGTCCGAACAACGACGCGAGATAAGGTCCAAGAATTATATACACATATTTGATATTAAACAACACGGCCTTAAAACATGATGGGAGGGAAATATCACCGTTACACATCGGAGACCCTCCCGTCAATCGGTTTGTCAATAACAATATCCATGTAGAGTTGTGAGATCCAAAAACTCATTTCCGACTTTGACATGATCTTAAAGAACAAATCGCCTTAAACATGGAGGTTTATCTAACATAAAATGAATTAAACGCATAGTTCTCCAATTGGCTATTTCACTCTCCTACGGTTCTACTCTTATTGCTCCAATTAGTTATTTCTCTCTCCTACAATTCTACTCCTACTACGTCTACCACCAACCACTCTCCCTATCTTAGGCTATGCGTAGTGGGGCTCCATTGGAGGGGGGGGGGGGGGCACCATAGAGCCCATAACGCCCCTCTCCCACCTCCTGGTGTGCCATGTTAGCAAAAAGGGCATTGGGCATTACCAGCATAGCGCCACCCCCTTTGATGTTTTTTTTTTTTTTTTACTTTTCTTCTATTGGTACACCTCTTAACTCATAACCCTCATCTTCATAACCCCCACTACACTTCTTAACCTTATAACCCCCATATACCACATGTCATATAACCCTCTATATGCCATGTTACCACTACACATAACCTTATGTCTCAGAGGTTACAAAATACAAAAACATAGTAATACTCCTTGTATTCTTTAAACAATTAGCATATCTAATCTAGTTATTCTAGAACATAATATAAGGAAACAAAATTCAATCGTAATTTAAAATAAATTATACTACTAAGCGATTTGTTCTTTACACGTGTGCCAAAAGCTTGGTCGACAATGTTCGTTGGCAGCTCAACACCCATTATTTATATTTCCAATAATTAACTCGACGCACGTTATAAATTAATAAAATATATTTATATTCCTTCATTATTTTCCCACTAAATAGAGTGGGTCGCATGTTGCATCAGTACACCTAATGACTCCACAAAGAATTTAGACCTATATTTCTAATTAAAATAATAACAAATAATAAAAACTAAAACTAGAAAATCAGCCACTAATTTGCACTGTAATCTTTCTTTTCGGATCGAATCCGAAAAGGAAAGCGGATCCAGAAGCATAAAGTGAGGGTTTTTTCGGTGGGGGTAACTTTTAAGATGACTAAAATCCACGTCACTTATGGCCTATGGGCTCAATTGGGTCGGGAATATGAATAATGAAATAATGAATGTGATAAGAGAAGTGGGCCCACATCTAGACCCGATAAAATAATCCATTTGGATGGTACCCAACCCGGACTGCTCAACAAGATCATAAAAATGCAACCATCATAATCACCGCCACCACCGCCACGATGACCGCATGAATGTAGGTGTGCCGTTGAGGAGTGCCGCTGTTTTCCATCGCGTCTGCTCCTTCGTATACCATACCGGGGTTGAAGTCCGGTGCTGCAGGTGATTGTTGCCCGTCCGTTGTTTTCTTGCTGTATTTTATAATTAGCGTAGATAAGTACGAGTTAGTGGTAAAAAATATTAAGAGAAAATATCACTTATATAAGTGACAGAATCAATAAAAAAAAAGAGTGAACTTCTTTTTTAGTCCCTAACGTTCACATTTTAACAATTTTAGTTCTAACTTTTTAAAAAATCACAATTTAGTGTCTTACATTTCATTTTTTTAAAAAATTTAGGTCTCGACGTTAACAGTTACTTTTGTCATTTTCTTTTGTTTTAACTCATAATTTAAAACAAACGAAAATACCAAAAATACCCCTCACGTGGAGACCATGTGAGGGCAGTCTAACGGTTTTTTAAACGGTTGTTAACGTTATCACCAAAATTGAAAAGAAAATAAAATGTGAAACACTAAATTTGGGATTTTCGAAAAGTGGAGACTAAAATTGTTAAAATGTACAAACGTTCGGGACTAAAAACAAAATTTCCAAAAAAATTTTTATGATATGCTAAATTTTATATGTCAATCATTTTTTTTCTTTCTAAACTATATTTTCTAATGTCATTTTTAGTTTTTATAATTTGTTTAACTCTTAATACAGTCACTAATAACATGACTTGTACACCTTGCATAAAGATATGTACCTTTCAAAAGGTTAAAATATCATCCAAGAATAAAAATATCACCGGATGATATTTTAACTTTTTAAACAGTAGAAGTCGTACTATAATTTGCACGTGAAAATTTACCGTTGGATGATTCATTAAACGATAAAACAAGCCGTCCGTTAGCCATCGAAAAAACAAAAACAAGAAAATGACGGTTCTACCCTTAGTAAAATCCAAACTATATATGTTTTTGACTATTTGGTGTTATAGGTATTGTGTGGGTGACCTAATTTAATTTGGCCGTTAGGGGAAGCCAGTGAGGGTAGAGATGTCATTTTCTATGAAATAATGACCGTTGATCTGACAAACTAACATTAACGCCACGTGTATTAAAAAACATAATGGCATTTTTGTAATTTTACCTGGTGGTGGACGGCGGGCAGAAGGTGACCTGATAGTCGGCGCCGTTACATGTGAAGGTACTCGTCTTATCATCGTACGCGTAGCTATACGCGCGTGGGCAAGCAGTCTTGAACAGCTGCGAGTAGGACGAGGGTTTACAAGTATCCGGTGTACCAAACGCGCCGCTACAGCAATACTCCTGTTCCCCAAACGCCTCACACGCGCTCTTACACGCGACACCTTCGCCATCAGAATTCATCACCTTCAACGCCGACGGACACGCGCCGTTCAAATCCACCATACACCCGGTATACGTACAATTCCGGCCAGATCCGCCGGTCGGAGCCACCAACATCGGGAGGTTATACCCGTCAACCAAACTCACATCGAAGAAATCCATCCCGCCGTCTCCGTCGAGTGTGAACTCCGCTAATGTCGCCGGAGGAGTAGCGCCGGCGCCGGCGCATTCTATCTTCCCAGATCCGCAATCTCCGGTCCCGCACGTGAACTTACCGTCGGAATCCTCGGAGCAATCCGTTCGCCCCCAAAACCGGCCTCCCCAAGACGCCGGCGCGTTGAGCGCGTGTGATTCGCCTTTTTCGAGAGCGAAACCTGTGGGTTCGAGTGGTGTAATTCCGGCGTTGGATAGAATCCCCACCCAAACGGTTTTATCACACTTGTTCACGAATGTAAAAGTGGCCGATGAATTCACGCCTGCAAATGACCAGAAAGTGTTAAATTAAAGAGATGAATAATTGGGGGATTTAGTTAGGGAAAACTGAAAGTAAAAGTTAGTTACCTTGAATCAAGGATTGTGAGATTCCGAGTATGAGGAGAGAAATTGATAGGAACAATTTAGCCATTTTTTTTTAAGGGGAAACGATTTGATGAATATGGAGATTGGAGAGTTTGTGAAGGTGGAGGCGGTCGGAGAATATATAGAGGTTGATATCAGAGGCGGCGAGTGGAAATATCTAGGCAGCAACGTTTATTAATAGGGCCTTATTAATATTAACCTCACGGGTGAGGATTTTATTATTATTATTATTTATTTTACTATTTTTACAGAAGATTTTCACAAATTTAGTTTTATAATTAAAATTTACGGATTTGTAAGAAAAAATAGTTGAATGTTGCAAAATCAAAATTTTATTTAAGAGATCTCCATATCTCCTGTATTTGTATTAGATGTGTATAATTTATATTGTAACTTCCATATACATAGGGTTAAGATTTAAAATATGTATTATTATTTTTTTTTTAACGCAAAATTTGTAATATTTATTGAATGGAAATATCTCCTTGGCCGTACTCTCAATTCTTCTAAAAAAATATTACACTTTTATACTTTAATCCAAAATCAATTCCATCAAAATATCATAACATTCAATAATACAGAATAGCAAATCAATCTTTCTCTAATTTCTTTGCGAAACATAACATTCTCTTCTTTTTTTTTATAGCCACTCACCCCATTTAAAACGATAAAACCAAGAGTAAAATACGATCCATAAATAACATTATCTGTATTCTTCTAGCCCACTTGTTTGTTTCACCCTCCTTTTGATCACATGCCTTGAACATGGCTACCTATATTTTAAACATTTTTCCTAGTAAACTCGTTCACCATTACATAATTGTTAGGGTGTCTTTGTTGTCCACTCTTCCCCTCTACAATCATCAACAATTTAACAAACGTTTCACTTCGTGCATATTCGTTAGTTATCCATCCCGTCACTGAGGATACGAATGCTATGACCTAAAACTTGGTCAAATCATCATTTCCCGACACGTTATATTTGAAGAATCGATTTTTCCCTTTTGCAAATAAAATTACCATGCCACCATCCTATGATTTTCTCCCTTGTTATCTCCCTATCCATCTGGTCACATATTCAATATCCCATAGTAGTAAGCCCACCCCAATAAGTCATTCTCCAACGGTTAGAACAACTCAGCCCACTTCACCTTCGGTTACAATGTCGGTCCAATCACCACAAAATAACCCTTCACCCTCTCTTGGCCCATCAAATCCTATCTCCTCCACACCTGGCCATGTCTCGTCCAGTAATCCCATAGACATAAAACTCCACATACCAATGAACCCTAACAACCCGCTCACATACTCCCTACATGTTCAATGACTATGTTAGAAACCAAAACAACTTCTAAATCTCCATGATCAATGACTGTTGGGAATTGGGTGGTCGTTCCTGTATAACTTAAAGTTTAATGAAGTTGTATATTATATATATATATATATATATATATATATATATATATATATATCAGATAATTGATTAAAACGCTTTAATCAAATGGCAGAAGTGTAAAATTCAAAAACTTTAAGTAAAACGAACGCATATCCCGTCTAGTTATCCAATTATGAACAATTCAGATAAAGTATAACAACCATAGGGTGTTCAGAAATTGATCTTGACGAATACCGAAAAGTAGCATGATGAATACAACGAACTGAGTCACTAGTAATCATGATCACAGGTCCAACAGTTGAACTAAAACAAATAACTGAGCAAGCCCGAGTAATTGGTTTCAAAACCAATTGACGACGACAACAACGGAGGCGGACGGCGGCCGCGGATGGAGGCCACGACAGTAGCGGGCGGCTGCGGCGACGGTAGTGGTCGCAAGAGAGAGAGTGAGGAGGGGTAACATTCGTGTTTTACCCGTTTGTGAAATCCGACCCATTATGGAATTTTGCGTTTTCCCGAATACGAATTTATAAGCTCCATGAGAATTTTTAGGTACTTACATCTTAAATTAATGTTTTAAATGATTCATAATCGCTTTTCAAAATAAAATATCCAATTAAAAGTTTTTGGAACCAAATCGGATTCCTTGAATAAAAAATAAAGCAATTTAGAGTCTTTACGTGATTTTCGGTATGCGAATCGACATTTACCGAAAGTCTTGCATTTGATATATTTATAAGTCTAATGATTACAAGTCATCACGCACAAGTTGGGTCTCGAAACGTTGGTGATTAACCTAATAGTGATACGTACGTCTAATTGCCCGAAAACACATTATATTTGATCAATATTCAATATATGGCATGCTATACTCGATTTTATTTACTTGAATGTGTTTCATATAATTGGAAATGTAAAATGATGAAAAACATAGAAAACAAAACTCGAAAACAAAAAAGAACGAAGAAACTAGAGCAAAAACTGTAAAACCGACCAAAAACGTGTTTGTGCATAATTTGCTAACCATAACTCATTTTGTGACATGTTTATACTTGTTTTGATTGGATTAAATGTGGTTATTATTTTGGTAATATTAAAATGAGGAAAATAGGAAAAACGGGGTTCAAAATGGGGCGAATATCGAAGAAACGGGACGAAAACGGCACGTGACACCCCGGGGGGGGGGGGTGCGTACCGCGCAGGGTCTCATGCCCCTGCTTCGCGTAACACGACCCGCGTACAGTCAGGATATCCAAATTTTCCCACTATTTAATCATCCTAACCCATTTTTACCTCATTTTCTCCAACCCTAATCACCCAAAAACCCCCCATGACGGCTGATCTTCATCTAAACCCCCATTTTTAATGATCTAAAGCTCCATTTTGATGAAATCAAGCTTAGTTTTGTGTCGGTTTTCTCTCTAATTAGTATGTTTCCTCAAATCTTGCTCCCATCTTCTTAGATCCATGCCAATACATGATAAAGATCTGATTTTTATCATAATTTCAAGTCTAGATCTTGGCTATACATGTTCATACATGTTAGATCTTGTGATAACATGATTAAAGTTTGGATTTTTATTAGTTTTTATGGTTCTTTATTGATTTTCATGATTATTTAATAATGGATCTTGATGGATCTTGAATGATCTTCATGAAACTTGTTAAAGTTCGTATTTTTATGCATGATTCTTCATGAAGGTTTGATCTTGAATGATCTTGATGAAACTTATTAAAGTTCTTATTTCCCAACACGTTATATTTGAAGATACGATTTTCCTTTTTGCAAATAAAAATCCCCCGCCACCATCTTATGTTTTTTCTCTCTTGTTTTCTCCCTATTCATCTAGTCACATATCCAATATGCCATTCTCCAATAGCTAAAACACCTCAACCCACTTCACCTTCTATTACAATGTATGTCCAATCACCACAAAATAGCTCTTCATCCCCTCTTGGCCCATCAACACCTATGGCCTCCACACATGTATACAAACACCCGCCACCACCTTGCAAACCTACTCCCGTAGACCTAAAACTCCACATACCAATGAACCCCAACAACACTGTCGCATAATAGCCACATGTTTAATGATTGTGTCCTCAAACCAAAACAACTTCTAAATCTCCATGCTACATCCTCCACTATTTCTCCTCTCCCTCACAACCATGCTGAAGCTATCTGTGAACTCAATTAGAAGCAAGCCATCACTGATGAGTTTGATGCTTAAATTGAAAATAAGGCATGATAATTAATATCTAGATGACACATGAATGTTATACAATCTATGTGGATTTTTTGTCATAAAACTTATTTTGATGGTTTTTTTTTGCGGTATAAGGCTCGATTAGTTGTGATAAGAGGACCAAACATGTTAAGATTGATTGCAGAGAGACATTTAGCCTGGTAGTGAAATCTGCAACCATAAGAATAGTTCTATCCTTGGCGATTTCCTACTCGTGGCCAGTTCATCAACTAGACGTTAAAAACGCCTTTCTTCATGATAATTTAAAAGAAACTACATACAAACATCAAACCTATGACTTTGGCCAACAAAAATATTTCAATCATGTATGATGACTTAAGAGATCTCTCTATGAGTCTATGGTCTAAAACAAGCCCCAAGGGCTTGGTATCAATGGTTCACCAATTTTATCACCACAATTGGATTTATTTAATTCAAATGTGACAACTCTTTATTCATTTATAAAGGATCCAACATAGCATATCTACTAAGCTACGTAGATGACATTATTCTCACTACCTCCTATGATAATCTCCGTTAACACCTCATGCAAGCACTTGGGAATGAGTTTGTAATAAAGGACTTGGGCCGGTCGATCTATTTATTAGGTATAGCCATAAAAACAAAAGGGTGATGCTTTATTTCTTTCTCAACAGTAATATGTTTCAAAGATAATCAAAAGGGCCAGTATGACTCCTGTAAACTGTCTCTCACTCCAATCAATACTCATGCCAAATTAAGTGACTCATT